>KN716377.1:175729-189865 GCA_000816705.1 Dictyocaulus viviparus
ATGTATAAAATTCTCATCATTAAAATATGCAGAGTTTAAAAATCCGCTCCAATATTCACATACATTTGCATTAAGAAGTCTTTCTATAATAAAGATTTATTGAGGGAAAATTTTTATTAAAATTTCAATATAGTACGATTTTTTTTTCCTGTATTAAATGTATAGCTATATTTTTTCTATTAAGGAGAATAATCAATATGTATAACTTGTACTATAATAGAATAAATTACGACATAATAGAAAAAGTGGGCGTCGTCGCCGTCGTTGTCGCTGCTAACGGCCTTCATCAGAATGCTATATGAAGATCGTCGCTCTCACTCGACTCGATTCGATCACTTCCCTCACATTACTCGTCGTCGGCTGATTTGACTTGCCGTCTGTTCGAACAAAATCCATACACCGACACACACACACACACCTGTCGTGTCCGCCCCATTCCATCAAGTACTGATCTTCTCGTTAAGCTATTTACTGGTTGGTATTTTAATCAATAACGATAGATCTTCCATTCACCACGGACAGATATCGATTTATTGATGGAAGTAGCAGAATTAGATGTGAATTTCACAAACTCTGATCTATTCCTGTCCTTATTATTACCGTTTTCATCGAATCGTACTGCTTTTAAAGGTGAGGAAATATCTTATAGGGACTGTTCATTTACCAACGAACATTTTCAACAAATAACATAACAATGAATACTATAAAATATATTACTTTAAAGCTTTTCGTAATAAAAAAAATCTACATTTAAGTCAAACTTGAGTTTCTAACAAACTTTCCTCACAGTACATCAGTGATATTTTCGTCATCTTTCACAGTATCACTCATTCTTTCACTCAAAACAAATCTATTATTGACATTCTTTTGATTGTTTTGGACTATTTCATTTTTATTTTGTATAATCATAATGGTGTCCTCATAATTTTCACTCTATCTAAAATCCTGATAACGTTGAATGTTGATTATTTAAACTTATGAGTTCATCAAAGAAGAGTTACAAAATTCCGAGATTTATGTTAATTTTGCCATTTGTAAGTTATGAGTAGATACGTTTGCTTTCCTTCCGGCATTTCTTTATTCGAAACGATACACTTACCCTCACTGATCGTTTCTGTGAAGAAGCTGGAGATGTGCTTTCAAAAAGATTTGTAGAGTGCTTAAACTACAGTAGCCTAAAGTGGAACTTCACGGAATCCCTCAAAACTGGCAAAGCTCTATTGAACCATGGAAATTTTTAGCTTTAAAACTCTATTAGTACTGTTTCTGCTACGATTGTTACGAATTCTATGCAAACAATTTCTCTTCTGATGTCTTCTTCTTTTTCTTCTTCTTCTCCATACGATCATTTCTTAGTGAAGTAAGGTTGAGGGAAATGAGGGTAGAATCCGATAAATTACAAACAACACAATACAGTAGAATCGATCGCAAAAAAAGGCTGACGATTCTCTCTAAGCCACAAAATCTCCTTGACCCTCTTCTTCAATAAAAGTGAAAAGATTAATGGAAAGAAGTTTCTTTATTCTAATGAATTCATTAATTTATGAAATTATATCCAAACACATTCAGCGAGTTGATTTAGCGTATTGGTGGAATTGTGAGGATATTACCTCATTTCTACCTCATTAAAATTTCATGTTTTTCAACATTTAAAAATAGTTTTTCTTTTGTTTATTTATTATTATCTTATGTGTCAGTATAATATCATATTGTAATAGTTTTGAAAATAATCGCAAATCCATATGATCTGCTCTTTGATCGTTTTCTGATGGAAATTCCTCAACGAAATGAGGTAGATCGAACAGAAATCAGAAATGGCTGCACAGCTTTTAACTATGTTTAATGAGTGAAATGAGGAGAAATCAATCTGTTAACAGAACTCTCAGTGAACTGAAATGGCTTTTTTTTTCTCATAAAGTTCAAATAATAACTTTAAGAAAAAAAAAGAATACAAAAACAAGTCGTATCGTTTTTCTTATCGATAGTGAAAAATTCTCATTTTCGTGCTTTTTCTTCTTGTTTTCGGGTGTGTTTGTTTAACGATCCTTGTCGTATTTTCGATTTATCACGTTTACAGAATTCAATCGTTTATCTTCTTTTTTTTTCCCTCGTTTCTCATTTTTCTGTTCTTTTTTGCCTCTCATTCAGTTTTGACTCGCTGCTTTTGATATGATCATACGATATTTCTGTTCTATCCATTACTATTCGAATTCATCTCTTCATCTCCTTTACTATCCACGTTCCTAAACATTCATGATGTTTATTGATTAGTATCGATCGATTGATTCTGATATTCTATGAATATGAATAGTGTTATGTTTATGATTGTACGATAATACCGTATCCAATTAAAAACGTATTTATTACGGTTTCTACGCTAGAGGAAAACTCAAAATGGTAATAAAGTTTTGTTATTGTTTTTTTTTGCTTATTTACAACAGTTGTTTATTTTTTTTTTCGAATTCCTGCTTACTTATTAGTTTGTTTCTTTATTTCTCATTCATCATTGTTAAATATTTGTAGAACCAAACAGATAATAAATTTAAGAGAATGTAGAACGTAGTGATTGAAGCTGAAGTGCATTGATTGAATCGCAATGGATCGCTAGTTCGACTCCTTGCTTAAGCAGAACATATTCTCTCCTCTTTTAAAGCAGCTTTCGGTGATTTGATAATCATTGATTATCACAGTCAGTACATTATGCCAGATATCGAAGTACAGCTAGTCACTTCAACAAATGCTTAATAAATTTGTTCCATTGAGGTGTAGAATTCCTCATCAAGTAGGACTTGGTAAAGAAAAGTCGTCGAGCTTCACCATTTTTTATTCGCCCCAAGGTGCTTAATGTATAGTTGAACAAAATCATTGTTTAATTCAATGAACTTTTTGTTTAGTTGCTGTGAAATTTAGTCAAATAGCCAACCATTCACTCTGTTAACTGGCATTGGTTCTAATTGTATCAAGCGTTCAATCAATACTTATAGTTTGCATTATGCTAAGAAGCTTTTCCCTCTGTAACTTCTTCGTTTGATAGCTTAGTAGATTGTGTTATTTCTTCGCTAATATTTCTACAAAATTGTTTTATCAATATTTGAACTCTTAATTTATTGAGTAGTACGTTTTCATACTGTAGGTCCTGCTACTTAAATCATGCTATGGCTTTATGAATTTCAATTTCAACTGATAACTTTTCATTATTATTACAAAAACTTTTTAGAGTAATCAGCTTGCCAGAGGTAAATTACCGTTTTGACAGAGTTCTTACGTTCAGCTCTGACACCCTGAAGTTGCGCCTTCCAACGGCATCAGTACGTCACCTACAAACGTGCAGTATTAACGATACCGCTATTAAAAAGAGAAGCTGATCAATCAGTACGTGTTGATCAGAAGCACATCGCCCCATAATTTGCGGAAAAAAATATCAATAAAACAAAAACGATCTAAGTAACTCAAAAAGAATTGCTTTTCTAAACTCGTTCTCCTCAAACGAAAAGAAGTGAGATAGCGTAGCTCAATGATAGTAGTGACCGCAGTTATAAAGCCGGCTCCAGTTAAGGTACGCAGATTCCAATTCGATTGAATTTTTAGAAGCACGATTGAAGGCGAGGTATCAACTGAGTTTCTATAATTTTCTGAACCTCAAAGAAATCCTGTAATAGTACTGCAGATATCGTAAGCAGAACAGTTTCTATGAAACATTTATGAGCGTTATAAACAGATCCGGTCTTCTCCAAGGAGTTTTTCACGATAATCATCTTGTTGGTAGTCAAGTATAATTGCTGTGATACGCTTTCTTACTGCCAAGCATTTGCATATTTTCATGGACGCTGCTAAAAATGTCTATGAGTTCCTTATTAAATCAATTCCTCATTAACTCATAACAATACGATGTCGTCATCGTCTTCAGAATTCTTGTGAAGAAGCTGATTCAATAGTAGTGGATCAGAAGCGGATTTTCGATACCATGCAAAACACCGATGAGGCTCAAGTGCGATGTTGTCAAAACAACCGTCATTTGCTTGAACCACGTTGATACGATCGATGAATCACATCGTCATGCTAAGAAGCGAAACCCTCAGTGATTTTTGATCTCTAAGTGCTAAAGTGGGAAATGCAGCGCGCTGTACTGCTACATAATGATGGCGATTACTGTAATGTTATCATCATGTTGTTTCATTGAATATTATTATTTTGTTTATTTATACGATATCAAAACAATTTTATAACAATAAATGATAGCAGAGGATTTCATTCATCTCCTATTCGCTGAGCGATCCATTTTCTGTATTGTTTATGTATTTACCTACAATTCGTTTTTATCTATTACTTATAGAATTCGTTTAATCGATTATTTATATCTTATCGATCGATTATTTTGTCGTTCCATACGACTTTATTTATTTAGCTTATGCGTATAATGATGACGATGATGATGATGATGATGATGATGATGATATTCTAAGCTTACAGAAAAACATCTTTCATATTCCTTTTTTTTTGTCTCTTTGAAGAAGTAATTCAAAGTTTTGTTAGTGTTCGGAAGAAGTAGAACTTCGTACCTCAACCATTTTGATTGTTTTAGAACATTTATTCATGTTTAATCTTCTATCACTCAGATAGACTGCTACACTTACACTACAGTACTCAACAGTACTAGTCTCGTTCTTAGTACTCAAAGGATTTTGGTATAGATTGTACTACATTTCTTATCGTGCATTATACTGTTAGAAAAACTAAAAAAATAACGATGCTGTCTTAAGAATACTCAATTTGACTCATTTGTTACAAAATCGCTTGAGGCGAATTTTATGCATAGTAATTATTTCCAAGTTCATTTCATTATTTTTTTGATGTATCTACTAGTAATTGTTCTCCATATATGATTCTGAACGTTGCTTTTCTTTTCTTCAATCTTCTTAAATATTAAAATATTGAAAATACTTCACTTATGAAATACATCGGCTTAGAAATTGTTTCGGTATCGTAGCGCGGGTTTACCATAGCGCGCGTTTACTGGAGCACGCATCTATTGTCGAGGATGCTTAATTGTTCGAATTTTATACGTTCGAATGAACCTCCTAGACCGTAATGTGACTGTTTTTATAAACTTTTTTCATTATCTTCGTTCTGCCTTCATCAGTTTCATATCGATTTGTAAATCAGCAACAGTTGTCGTCTATTTAACACTGAAATGTCATCGATATCGATCAGTTCATTACAGCAATGAGGATTTCCATTAATATACAAATATCGATTACAGGCAAGTATGAAATCAATTTCGTAGCTAACTAATTGATTTTTTCCGATAATCTTCTCAACAAGAAAGTTTTCTCGTAAGTTCAGTAAAAAACACACACACACACACACGCACACAGAGAATTCTCTACCGTACCACATGCCTTAAAAATCTGTAACGATAAGCGCTTGCTTAGAAACAATTAAAGCTTCTTCCTATAAGCATTCCATTCGTCGAAAGAATAATTCTTGTTTAAAATAATGACTTATTACATATGATATGGATTGGATTAATGCCCTAAGGGGTTTCTCAGCTTCAATCGGAGTGAATTGAAATTTCTCTAGAGTGAAAAGCTTCTGCATGTGAATGACTCCATTAAAAAAATATGATCAAAAGAATAGAGTGATTAGACTCATCAAAGTTTATCACTTTTCCTGTTCTCTATGTTTTCTATGAATCAATACTAACTAAATTTTCTTTTATAATGTTTTGTTCTAGTTTAAATTATGGATATTCCATTACTGTAGGAATATTACTAAAGTGATATATAAGAAGATGTGGGCATTTTTTTTTCCTTGGAGGTAAAAGTCAGCTGTGATACTTTGAGGAGGTCAAAGAACGAAAGATTGACAGTGAAAAATCTTATGTTACACGTAAAACTTGGCTCGAAGCCAAATGAAAGTTGATAGTTTAATGGAAAAAAGCGATTTGTGTGAAAAGGAAAAACATATGAGAGTTTCATTATTTTCATGTTTATCATAGATATTAATTAGAATGCATGAGGTAAAAATTTCATAGAATATTATAAAATTTTACCTCATAATTCAATTACGTCATATTTGAGTTCAATTTTACCGTTAGCTAATTATTTATAACTTGCATGCAGAAAAAAATCCGTTTTTTATTATCTTATTTTAATTTTTCTATCATAAAATATTATTTATAATATCTACTGAAGAATTAATCTTTCGTTAATTATCCTTCTTTAATGACGTCACGAGGTTTCTTTTTTGAACTTTGACCTCTTTATTTTTTTTTACACTGTGGTATGAAATCATTTCAGCACGTGCTAGTAGTGTTCTACTAGTAGCCGGTGTTGGATCGTACTGTGCTTATCGAATATGTACGAAATATTTAGGACGAAGGTATGTTATCGATCGAAAAATTGATCAATAAACTTTTTCTCTAATTGTCACCTATATATTTTTATTATTTGATGTGTTTTCAGAATAAATTATTGAATGAATATACTTTTTTTACCTCCTTACCAATAATTTAGCTGCATGTTGAATAAGATATTCATTTGCAGCTGTGACATTCGCTAAATTTTTCAATATTTCACCAATAACTTAACATATGCGAATGTATTTTACTTGATATCATTTTAAAATTTCAAAAAGGAGCGCAATGGCGCAGTGGTGAAAGTACCATAGTGACGCGTAGGCTCAAATCAGTTCGTGACCACCCCCGAACCTACCAAACGCTCCATTCCTCTTGTGCGATAAATTGATACTAGACAAATCTGGGTAAGATAACTAGCGCTGATCTGGTGAAGAGTGTTGTCACTCAAGCCAATGTATAGACTAGACTCGCATTCAACAATCTCCAGGATATCACGTTGAACACGAATGTGTAGGCGCATCCTGTAACAGGGATTGATCAGCGCTAAAGCTTATCTTATCCTTTTTGAATATAATAAGTATATCACTGGAGTATTGGAAGTTTTTTACCCTGTACTCATTTTCCTCAACATGAAACTCATTAAGTTGACGCTAAAGTTGAATATTCTTAAAAATCAAAAAGTGTAATGCAACTCATTTGATTCTGTACTTTCATTTTTTGGGTATCTGCAGAAGAAAAAAAGAAATTTTTTTATTCTATCGTTAAGATTTGTATGGATGCTTCTGGACTCCGCCAGGTTTGACAGTCTAGCTTCTGCCGATCGACGCTTATTGTATGCCAGCGGGGTGAGTTTCGTCTTCAAGCTTATGCTTTTTTATTGCTTCTTGTTCTCGTGGTTATCTTGTAAGTATTTCTGAACTTGTAGTCTTAGCACTTTACATATACAACTTAGTACTGTATTAAGTTTTTAGAAGAATACGTACGTTGTTTTACTATTTATGAGAACGTCGCCTGTTTTCTAAGATTCTGAGGAATGAAAAGTTTCTTTCCTGCCTTCTATGAGGAAGTGATGGGGTTGATTTCTTACAAAGATTATATTCATTAACAAAAACTACAAAACTAAATGATTTTTCTTTTGTTTTTAAAATCAATCGATAGCCAACAGCGTTGGCTCAGAATGTTCACAGCTGATACTTATATCGCTCTCTGAAAACTCTTTGAATGTTTAACTTGTTGCAATTGACAGCCACTAGGAAATCTGTAGTGGATTCTAATGTGAAATGGGAGAAGCCTGTATCCAAAGCTGGAAACTTATATAGGAAATGAGGCGTGTTGGAAAACATTTGCAAGATGTACTGCACAGTAACATAGGATCAGTGGTTAGTTCCACTTCGCGGTCTAGCAAACCAAGCCATCCATTTTTCATCGGAATAGTTTAAGATGCTAAGGAGTGGTGGCCTGGTAGTACACTATTGCAGTACCTGTGGGCGCATAACGCAGTTGTGGAGGTGCTGCCATGATATGCAGACCCAAATCAGGTTCGCGGTTGATCCCTTGATCCACTAAGCCCACTATTCCTCTGAAGGCGATAAATTGGTACCAAATAAATCTGGATAAGATAAACAGTACTAACTTGATGAAGATTTGTTAACTCAAATCACTGTATAGATCAGACTCGTACTCATCCACCTCGACGGTATTAAATTGAACACGAATACGTAGATGTATCCGGCCACGAGGGATTGATCAACGCCAAAATCCAAATAGATTACATTTGCCTTCTTATTTACATCAATAAAATCATGTTTTTGTTTGTTATAGGCGCAGCTTTCTGATGATGAAAGTGATTGTTATGAAGAAATTGAGGATGATGGTGATGTCGAAAGCTGTGAAGTACTCGAGTATAAACGAAATAATTTTTTCTATCAAGAACAAATAGTGAGGTATAAAAGCTTTTCTGGCGTTAATTATTTTTTGTCTCATTGGGTAAATTTTCGAAAAAAAATTTTATAATATTAAGAATTGTAGGCCATTTTCCTTGTTTCGTTTCACTATTTCTTCAGGATGAAAAAGGAACTTATCTTATGGCTTGTTATCTTGATTTCAATTACCGAGTAGTCGTCTGATAGCAAATAATGAGGAAAAAATAACTCATCAGTTATCACTGTAAATAAAGCTAGACTTGTATAAGTCATAACATTCATGTTATATCAGAGTTACTATCAATGATAGAATGGTCGAGACGTCATAGTCCTCTAATGCGATATACCTCAAACTTGAGTAACTGAACCCTTATTTTAATATGCCTAATAATATATGTAATATAAATATATTTTTCTTAAAAAGTGAAAAGAAAACTAAATTTTGCCTAAATAGCTTATGGTAGAACTTAAGCATTATTGCTCTACAGTACGATTAACAAATCACTCACACTTAAGATTCCTCAATTAAATTCCTCAATGCCTCAATTAAATTCAGTTTTGATCAGTTTCCAGAATGATCAAGTCGTTAAAAAAATGATTGTAATTTAGAGAGATTGAATAGCTCTAGGGTCATCTTTTATATTTTTATAGAAAATTTATAGTGATATTTAGATTTCGTTTGAACGATCCTCACGATATCCACGAAAATTACGAGGTCTGTTCGCCATCCAGCAATCAAAATCGGGTCCTGATGGCATTTTAAGAAGGCAGAATGCATCTGGTGAACGAGTTTCACCGTTCCTGATTGCTGTTAGCTTCCTAGGATGAAAACACTTATAGAAAACGTTCCATGTGACGATAACCTAATGAGTTATATGATTTGTTGTTGTTGATACAACAGCTTATTTGATTGATTGTCCACAGATCGTTCAAATCGATCACGAGAAGACATTGCTTGTTCGTCGTCATTGTCAAATCGATCGGCTTCATTACGAATAATTTGGGAGGGTCAACAAAACTGGGATGATGAATTTGCCGTAACAGATGGTATTTCAGCTGTTTGATATGTTTTTTTTACAGATTTGAAAAATTACGTAGATGTATTACTAATTCTTTCGCACTTTTACAACTGAATCATTTCCATTTCCAAATGCTTTTCGTTAAAGCTTTCATTATGCTTGAGCTGTCATTGAATAACGTACTCACTAATCAAGCTTCAGAAAGTGATTTTTAGTGCAGCTCTGGAATTCTTAAATCATTATTTGTATGAATAACAGCATCCATTGAAAAGTTCTGAAGATTTTATATAACACATTCTCTTGGAAGAGTATTTTGTTTGGACGTTCAAAGGAGAGGTAGAAAGTTTGAGGAAAAGAACATACAAAACGTTTTTGATAAAATATGTTACTTAACGTTATTTGTTTTTTGAATACATAAGAAAGCGTTGACACTTTCAGAGACTGGACGCCGTCCCTCAATAATCTCACGTACTCCATTCTCACAGCAGAAAATTGCTCCATCAACATCAGCTGGTGATCTTGGATCTGTTTTTGATGATGTACGTTTTGAAAATTAGAACTAAATCGATGTATTCAAAGAAATTAGTTGAAATTCACATTATCTACTCACTTATGACGTTTGGTTAGAGTTGAATGCTTGATTTTCACTTTGACTCATTCCCATTAAAACGCAGATCTTATAGGTATTATCCTTATCATCAGCTGTTGACCATTCTGATGAAGTGCCTTATGAAGACGTCATAGAATGCGATGATACAAATCATAATGATATCATGAGAATGAAATGTATGATTGATAGTAAATACATGTACCAAAGTGTGGTGGTTGCCAGGTATGGCCAGATTCTATTACGGTAGATAAACAATATACTGTAGATCGTAACCAATTATAAACCGATTACGCTTTTTACTTTCACATTTGTTGTTGTTTATTATGTCATTAAGAAGTGTTAGTACTAACAAAGAACGAGTGATGTTTGCGAGGAATTAATTATTTATAGATTTTAACTCAATTTTTTTCCAAAAATTTACTCTTTTGAAACCTTTTCATCGACTGTTTTTCAGCAGTGAAGTAGGTTCTGACAATGGCGGTTCAGTGATAAGCTCAAGATCAAATCTTAAGGAATTGTCTAAGCGACTGACACGGACGATGGGTCCTAAAGGGTACATGGATATTCGTTAAAAGATCTAAAAGAATAACTCGTTATTGATTTTTAACAAAATGAACTATCGATGAATAACAAAATGACGATGAATGTTAAAGAAGCACAGCCGATATACTGAGTAAAAATACCAATCATTTAGCCTTTCAAACGTGTTCACCTCCTTCATTTCACGATACTACTAACGTTATACCATGCAATTGAGACGTGTACTAATAGTTCATCCACTCAGAGTTTTGTCAAGTACACACGGACTGCTTTAGTACTATTTTTACAATTATAACAGAAGAACACAAAAGCAAAAAGAACATTATTATTGATATCTTTGGTAAATATGATGCTTTGAACTCGTTATTAAGATCAAGAGGAATACACGTCCAAAACGAAAAATAGATTAGTCATATAATGAGTGAAAACAACTGGTTCAACGGTCATCAGCTGGTCAACAGCTTATGTTGTCTACATACATGATAATATGATTTTTCTACGATTATCAATTTCTGGACGAGTTCAATCCTTCTATTGATTTCTAGATGAGTTTCAGCTTATGGGATCTGTCACATGAAGTGCCCTCAACATCTCGTTTGAAAACGGATCGCTGTGAGATGACAGATAGTGGATTTTCAAGAAGTACACATTCAAAGCGTAGGTAAGCATTTGTAAAATTCTTGGAACTCATGGAGTGATAACGACTTTGAGGAGTTGTTTTCTCACATGAAGATTTAAACAAGAGCTTGTAGCGTGTATTTTTTGGGAACTGTTATATTTTAGCCTAGGAAATGTATTGATTTCTGGACGAAGACTATTGAATAAGATTTTAATGGGCAGAAAGTGATTGGAACTTAGTCGATATAGTTCTTACCTCAAAAATATTTTTCATTCGAGAAAAATTGACTACATATTGATTACTAAAGAATTTTGATGTGTTTTCCTTTTCATTCTAATAAATAAACAACTTGGTTGTAAATATACTCCATCGTGACAAATACGTGCTATTTCTCTTAGAGCATGCTTCATTCCAATCAATAAACATTCAAATTGTTGGCATGTGCAATTAACAATGTGGTCTCTAGTCACGTCAAGGCTCTCTCAATATTTTATTATCTTTCTAGGACTTATCATATGGGCTCTCTCAATATCTTATTATCTTTCTAATATTGATCATATGAAAAAGGAACAAAATCTGAAAACGTACATATTATTTCATCACATCTGTTATTGATTATCGTGCGCACGTGCTATTCCGTACACGCGTTTTATTTATTGATCGTTTTTTCGTCCATTCTGTTTGAAAATTCGTCATTATAGTTATACGTCACTTCGTCTACTTCTGTAACATTGTATATATTGTTTCTTTGTATTTATATAAGAATCGCTTTCGAATGTTTGTGTTGTGAAGTCTGTTGTTGTTTTTAATATAAAGGTTTATTTATCGAAGTTTGAGGTTATTGTGTTCTACCATTCTAACTCGCTTCCTACTCATTCTTATCGTTTGTTAAGTTCAAGAATATTTTATTTCTGCTATACTAACCTGCAGTTTATCATTAATGTTATATCAACTGAATCTGATTTTCAATTAACCATGATAGGTTATAGTGCTAACGATTTAATATCAGTAGGTTATCAAACCGGAATATGAGTCACTCGTGTTTTAGGCCCCTAGGGGCATCGAGTTTTATGATTAACTAGAAAGTTTCTATTAGTTCGGTAACCATGCAGATTAATTAACAGTTGCAGAAATGAATCTGGAAGAGGTTTTTAATTAGGTTGCGATCATTTCGAGATGATTATTTCATTTTCCGATTGACGTATACCTCATTTTCTATAAAGAATGTATTCTCCAGCGATAATTGCAATTACTGTTAGATCAGAAATCAATTTTAGTAATAATAGTAATGTGTATATTTACGTTTATACTTATATCGAAGTCTGTAAGAATATCATCACATCACTTGTTATTTATTTATGTTTATAGTAAAATGTAAGTTTCTTGTTACAAGATGACTCGTTTGTTCCTCATTTTTTTAAGCATTGAGGAAGAAACTTCGTCATTTGTGAACAACATCTGATTATTTATTTTCAGTCATGAACCTCGTTCGATGTTCGACTCTGCCATTGGAGGTGAAATGTTCTCAAGTGAAGACGAATCAAACGATCAATTTGATAGGTTCGTGAATTTGTAAAATATTCGGCAGAACATAATGAAACGAAGGTTACAAATTATTGATTTTGATTATACTTTATTGACGCTAACAATTTTTTTAATGTTATAATTTAATTTTTGGCCTAGGAAAAATAAAAGTCAAAGGTTGTTATTGTACGATCGTACTAACAGTTATATTTCAAGTTCTATAGTAGAATAAGAAGAATCATGGAGAAATCTATCGTTTTTATGAGTTTTATATGGATTTTATGCCTATACAAAAATTGATATGGTAATTAGGTATGACTTCGACTGGAAATCCTAAAATTTATCAGTTTTGCAACTCGTATCTCATATGCTTGCCAAAAATGTGGTACGTGCAACATAGAAGCTGCCGTTTACTGTAATCGGAAATGTGAATGATAATAGCTTAGAAGATCTTTGTGTTTGCCAAGCCCGTTTGTGTATGACGATTCTATCGTACAAACTGAAATTCCCTCAGAGCCCTTCTTAAGTTGATGGACATAGAAGTGCGCACCAAGGAGGCTAGAAGATAATTCCAACAATACAGGTTCCATATTTAATATGGAAATAGGTCCATAAGAGATTATTCCAGGCTCTAAAAACAAACAACTCGTAGGCTTTTAACAATGGGCTTGTGTATTACATTGTTTAAACGTGTGGTAGTTTACAGATGAGGTTACTAGTTTAATTCTATCTCGCCCGTCCTAACTTTTCCTTACCCATATGTCGATCAACTACTTCCTGAATCACTCATGATTGTGAAGAAATAGTGTCACAACGATCAGTCACTGCAAGTCACAGTAGAGATCAGATGTGCATTCAGACGATATTTGATGAGATCTGCTTAATATTATATTATAAACAGGACAATCTTTAAATGATTTTTGGTATATGTAGCTTCATTTCCATATCTTATGAGTAGACAGGTATCTAAAAAATCATTGGTTGCCTTATAAATGCTAGGAGAAACCTTTTTATTCATTACCATTTGTTAATTTTTCTTAAATTCATAAAATTGTAAATTTCATCAGTAAATAACAGTTTTTGAGGTGTTTGTTACTATCACTCTTCCTCTGAAATTTATTTTGATTTTTATATCCATGAATTCTTATCCGAGTAAGATCTTAAATTAAAATTTAACATTGCTTTCAGACGTATATTAAATCCACTAAGGGAATCGGATTCGTCGTCTCACATGAGTCTAGAATGGTGTGACGAAGGCTTAAGGTTGGTTTACGTGAAACCTTAGTGAGTTTAATTTTTCATCAAGTACAATTTTGTTTTTTTAGATACTTTTTTTGAAATACCTACTTAGCATTAAGCAAAAACAACACAAACTGTATATTTAGTAGTCAATTTTCTTTCTAGTTTATTACTGCAGAAAGAATATCTGTTATTACACTACACTATTTTTTTCAAATGTAGACCGCTTATCAAATTAAACAGCTGAGTTTTCTCATAGCCTAAGCGTTCCCAATATTCAAGGCAATTTTAGTGTTGCATTAAAT
>KN716378.1:0-12376 GCA_000816705.1 Dictyocaulus viviparus
GGGTCATATACAGCTGCCACTTGTTCCACAATTGAACGCTTGTTTAGTTTTTGTTCGGATAGTTGCAAGAAAGCACTAACTCGTCTTCTTTGGAGCGCCACATTATTCCTAACACTCGCTGGTCCGTAGTATGAGTTGCGTTTGCGAACATGCTGAACAGTGGAGAAGAACAGCGAACGCCCTCAACGGATTCGAAACTTCCATTCCGAGTTGCGTCCTTTGCGTCAATTTGTTGCATCGTAAGAGGATCATTTGAGAGAAATTGTCGCATATTCATGCCCAGTTCGTTGAAGATCCGCTTTGACTCTTTGTAGTTGACGATAGCTTCAGTTGTTGTTGATGATGTTAGGGTTACATTATCCACGTACGTATTTTCTGTCAGTTCTCTGCACAGCTTCGAATTGTCTGCGTAACTGCTTAAGTGGCGTTTGATTGTTCCCGCGAGTAGAAATGGCGAACAGTTGAGACCGAAGGTGACTCTAGTGAATCTGTAGACAATCATGTTCGTATGGTTGACTGGTTGATCTATGTCTCTGATCCATAGAAAACGTGTGGCATCTCTATCCTCCTCGTGAAGTCGTATTTGGAGAAAAGCCTTTTCTACATCACTGATGAGTGCGACGTTACCGATCCGAAACCTGAGCCAGATATCGAATATCTGGGGTAATAAGACTGGTCCGCGATGTAGGACGTCGTTCAGCGATGGCGCCACCTTTGCGTGTGCCGAGGCATCATATACGACTCTTGGTGGTGTCGTCTCCTTATTGGGAGTCAGTACAGCCTGATGAGGGAGGTGGTGTACTATTGCTTCCCTGTTCGGTGATGACTCATCTACTTCCTCTATAACGTTCTGCTGGAGCTGCTCTTCGATGGTCTCATTGTACTTATGCAGAATGGCAGGTTTGTTTTTCAGTGCTTTAAGTGTTGCGTGTAGTCTTTTTATGGCCATTCCTTTATTATCTGGAAGAGTATTCGCGTTATATCTCCATGGTAGTCTCACGTAATAACCGTCGTCTCGTTTTTCTATTGTCTCTTCAAATTCCTTCCATATCGCTGCGTTCTCTAGTTCCCGTTCTTTCGAGGTAGGCTCCGTGTATTCGTGGATTCCTGTTGACTCAAATGTGCAGAACTCATCCCAGGACTGCTCTTCGAGTTCGTTCGTTGAATCCTTAGTTTCCATGAACAAAACTGTACTGTTGTCCGATGTGGTGTGGTCCCTTTCGTTAGCGCCAGTTATCAGGTTTCCTAATTTTGATGAGATCAGTAGTAGTCCTGACGGCAGTATCTTTTTCGGAACTAAGCCATTGTCTAGTAGAGGAAACATGTCTCCACATCCCAGGATTTTCGGTTGGATACTTTGAGCGCGCGGATCGATGGAAAGCTTGATATTATTGTTGTGTAGGAATGTCCTATCTTCCTTACTCAGAGGTACACATTGCAATGGTTTTGTGATGCTTTCCACTACAGTTACTTTGACGTCGTGAAATTCCCCTTTTTCATCTCTTAGCTGGACGGTCGCTATTCCGCAATTCTTGATTTTTTCAAAATCTCCGAACGTATGTATGGTCAAGTCCATAGTGTCGGTTTGTATCAATTTTAGTCGCTCGTCCAAGTCTTTAGTGATGAATGATCTATTCGCTCCTGTATCGATTATCACGAACACTTGCTCTTGCTCTTTGGTGTTTTTATTAAGGACCTGCGCTTTCCCCGCTAGAATTTGAGCATTCGTTACCTCACCTTTCCGAGGTTGCATAACAATTTTTCCGTTGGTTGTGGTGTCCGCGATCAGTGCGTTAGCTTTGAATGTTTTCAACCCACTGTGTCTCTTCGTCGTCTCCAGTGGTTTTTCAGGTTTTTGTCTCCTCTCAACTTTTTCCTCTTTCTCTGGCTTCTGTTCGGGTGGAACAATCCGGTTCTTGCAGATGGATGTGTGGTGGCCTTGCCTGCCGCAGTTCCGGCATGATCCCGCTCTACATTCCGCTGCTACGTGTCTTGGTGAGCCACAGTTGATGCACAAGTTGTGAGCTCTCATGCATTTAGTTCTTTCCTCGTTAGTCTTTAGTTCGTTACAATCGACCGAGCTATGAGATGTTCTTTTACAATAAATGCATGTGGGTATCCACTGTGCGCTAGCTGGGTTTGTTCGCTGACGACCGCTTTCTTCCTCTGTGCGATCCCTTATGAGATCCCGTCGTCTTTCCATCTGGGTTTCTAGTTTAATCTCTCTACTTTTTTGCGATATATTGACTGATAATTTTTAGAAATTCGTCTGTCGTACAACTTTCATCCGGTTCGGGTTGGTTTGTTCGCTCTAGAGTTTGTTTTTGGATTTTCCTAGAAAATTTCCTGAGTAGTTGTTGTTGAAGATATAAACAGTCCACTGACTCTCCTTTGTGGCGAAGCTGGTTTACAATTGGTGATAGAGATTCGCAGAGTATCTCCTGATCTTCTAATCGTTCGCTTCTTGCTTTGATTGTGTGCAGTCGGTCCAGTAATTGGTTTACTAGCGCTTTTTTGTCGCCATATTTGTTTTTAAAGTGAGCTATAACCATTTGGTAAGATTTTCTTGATACCTCATATTGTCTTATGAATGTTTTCGCTTTCCCTTCCATCGCATCCACTAGATAATTCATTTGCAGGTAATCGTCCATCTCTTGGGAATGCACCGTATGGTTAAAAGCTCCCCAGAACGCTTCCCATTCCCAAATTTCTCCTCCGAATTTGGGGATTGGAATCGGTTGTAGGTTTCCTCTGGGTGCTGAAGAGCTGACTGCGCTCGTACTTGTGTGTTCCAAGCCGTTCAGGCAATATACGAGGTTGATTCGCTGTTCTTGGGCTCTGTCTAAAAGGTCTAGTGTCCTTTCTATAATTTCCGCCACTTTGACATAGTCGCTGTTGTCTAGCGTGGCACTAGTCTCCAGTTGCCCTACAATAGCATCATACTTGTCTCGTGCAGATTGCAGATGGCCATACGAGAGTCGAGCCGATCTATTGCTCCTTGAAGTTTAACTTGTGAGGTCTTGATTTCTTCTTTATTTTTTCTTTCTTCCTTGGTAAGTTCCTGTATCTCTCTGACGATGACGTCATTCTTGTCTAAATCCTTCGCGAGCAAGTTAGATGCTCTTGTTAGCCCTGCCTGACTTACTGTCAGTAAGTGCGGCATCTTAATCTCCTTTAGTCTACTATAAAGCTGAAACTCAAAGGAACGATCTGGCAAGAGAAATTGAAAGAAAACCAAACAGGGAGGAAAGAAACACTAGAAAAATAAAATGATAAAGACGTAGAACGTGAAAGAAAATTAGCTGTATCTTTGAATCTACACGTAAATAGGATTCCTCAAGCTGAGGTTGTTTTCTGAAGACTTGCTGGTTTGCGCGGTACGCAATGGCAGTGGTAGGGCAATGTGCTGAAAGCTCTATGGGAATGTTGAAGTTAAGGTTCCCTGACCTGTGTCCTCTTGAGGGATTGTGGATATATTAAGTCGGTTGGCTAGGTAGCAGTTGGTTCACGATAAGTTTGTGTCCGGTCTCCCTGTGTCCGGTGAAGACGTGCAGCCGTCGCTGCAGTATTTTAAATAGCTGTCGGTTTGCCGCTTGTATTGATCCGCTCTTCTTCCGAGATGGATCGTTGATACGTTAAAATGTGCTGAATCAGTAAATGAAAGATGAACTGCTTACCTCTGTTGTTCTGTGAGAACGTGAAGTGTCTGTCCCGAAGTTGATTCGAGAGCCCGATGCGCCAAAATTTGTATTGGTTTAGTGGTAAATGGCATTCCATGCCAAAAGATGAACAACCTACCGTACAGATACCCGACGATGGACGATCTGCCGGAAAGAAGAGTTGTGAAGTCACATTGGGATAGATTACTTCGGGCCGCTATCAATAAGAGACAAAGATCACGTAACGAAGGGATATGGAGTGATTTTACTATGGGCCACGACAAGGCTACTCCACCTAGAACTAGTAATGGACATGACCACCAACGAGTTATTATTAGCTCTACGGCGATTCTTCGCAAGGCGTGGAATACCACGGACCATTACGTCAGATAACGCAGCGAATTTCAGCCTAGCAGAGCAGATATTACGCACAGCTACAATACCAATAACAGGCAGCGACTCATTCACAAGAATGATGGCAGATCACGGTGTCACATGGAAAACCATAACTCCCTATGCCCCATGGCAAGGAGCGTTCTACGAAAGGCTTATAAAAACGCTTATACAAAGTGTTGAAGAAAAGAAGTCCAACATCGTCGCAACTGTCTACTCTATTGGCGGAAATGGAAGGGAGCGTTAACACAAGGCCTTTGACATACATCGGAGAAGACTTAGAGGATTCAAATATCTTACGCCCAATCGACTTTGTCCAGCGAGACATGATGCTTACATATCCAACTGAGACGACTACAACTCAAGTTGAAGATCAGGACTACCTTCCACCCGACGAAATGGCATTAATTAGGACACGACAGGAAGCAATCAATGCACTAGCATCGAGTCACAAGTTGACAGAGAGATAATGGACGATTTGGAGCCAGCAATACCTCAGGAGTTTCAGAGAAAACCAAAAACAATATGAATCATAAGAAAGGCACGTCGACCCTACCGAAAGAACGAGCCGTTGTATTCATCTACGAATCGGTACTACCTCGCAACAGTTGGAAAATAGGCTGTATCATTAGCCTGCAGAGGTCAGACAAGAGGACAATACGAAAGGCGCACGTGAGACTACCCAACGGACGGGTTATTAGGCGACCAATCAATTTATTGATTCCCCTCGAACTCAACGATGAAGAAAAACCACCGCAAACCCACGACGGCAGCGAAGATGAACCCGCACGAAGCCGGTACAATCTACGTCCACGAGCAGAAAGGCGGAGCAGTACAACGTCGCCAGCGCAACGAGACGAAGCCGATGACTTCTAGCAAGCCAACTATGTCAACGCAGAAAAATAAACAAGCCTAAGTTTAATTTTATACATTCAAGGTTATAAGTCACTGATTACGTAATTACAGATTCTACCGCAGTCGTGGACGAAGCAAAGAGTGCAGGAGATCGGCAACATCATATTTCCGAGGCCCGACTATAGCAACTCACACAAGGCTCGTTGCTATTCTTAATCCTTCTAGTCGCCATTTCTATGTGTTTCTAGTTGCAAATCGTTGTTGTCCATATGTTCTACTAATTGTATTGAAAACTGAATTATCGTCGAGATGCAATCCGTGCTGGGTTGGGGTGGGAACGTCTGTCGTGTGGCGGAGAGTGTAGAGTCATGCGTGACCTGCCACCGAAGGTAAAGCATCTAGCCCATATTTAATCACCCCCTCTTTGCATACATGTCCCCACGGCCCTCAGTTACAACAAACCCTAGATGCTCCCTTCGGTTGTTAACTTGCCGGGGCGCGCATGATACCGCGCTCCGTAGCATGGTACCCAGACCCACGACCAAGTCAAAAGAGGCGCGCAACGCTCGATGATGATAATTTAGCATCTATGTCATACACCTCACTTCTCTCTGACATTCAATGCAACAAGTATCACTCAGTATGGTTGCTATCTTTATCTTCTCTTTCCATTCCTCATACATTTCCATCAAAGCCTTAAGTCATCATTACGTTGAAGAGTGCATGGATATTATTGTAGTTGTGTAACATAAGATATTGGCCATGATACCTATTTCCGCCTTCATTTCATCATCATTGATTATTGTATTAATTCGTATCTGTTTCGCGACTGTTATTATCGCATTGTCTAAAGTTCAATATTATTGATGTATATACGTAATTATTGTTTATTACAGGTTGTTTTCTTTACTGAATTATTATTACTGTATTTATAATAAATTTATCCGCGTGGCAGGCATATATCACACAACCGAAGACAGGTCACTACTAACGGGGCATTTACCACTAAACCAATACAGTGGACATACATCTTCACAACCCTTCTATACTATTGTTTTCATTGAATCAAGCACCAGTCTAGCAAAATAAACATTAGCACACGTTGACCAACGTGGCAGAAAAATTGTCTTTTGTTGAATCTGGAGAAATAAAAAACAATATTCATGAAGAAGGCGTACACTGCAGATGCCCCATTTACGCTCAACAGAAAGAAGATTCCAGAATGGTTATGCTTCGTGTACCGAAGCCATATTCGTCGGACAGACGACATAGCAGTTAAGCATAATTGGAAAAAACAGGTGGCATAAGGAATATGTAAAAGCATCTCGTATGCGGTAACTTGCTCTCAAACTTTCTGAATTTATCTTGCTGCATTATTTGTGCCCGATTACACATAAGCAATATAGCAGACCAGAAGAAATATTATATTTTACTATCGGAAAAATCGTAATACGTGTCACTTAGATGGGAGATAAATTCGATGTTCCAACCCGATTTTCACTGATAAGAATATAATTGACACGGCCACATGTCTAGGAACACAGCCGAATACGTTAGGATGTTGGAAATGGACTGATTGTGATGATTGTGCATGATCTATGACAAAATGGACAATGATAGACAAAAGCTAGAAGTAAAAATATTACACATTAGAACACCGTTGCACGTGATAGGGGATGGATGGAAAGTTCTTGAGTTTGCTCGATCTTCGAGAGACTTGGTCGACAATCAACAGTAATAAAATCCATTACACTGGGTCACTTCATAACAAAGCAAAGATATCAAAAAATGACACTCATGTGACCTCAAAAATAATAGCGCATATTGAATTTTAGAGATCTCCTGCCCTGTGATAAAAAGCGCACAATCCTACAACTTGTGAACAATTTGAGAAACAGAAACTCGAGCCACTTTGATTCAAAAAAAGTACTTGACGAATATTCAAGGCAGGAGTAGTGTCAAAAATGTCGTCAAAAATGCGGAATTTGCATTAAAGAATTTCATCCATTGCTTGAAGGAAATTAATTGCATAACGTTGAAAACTTGTGGTATAGTGACTTACACAGCGAATTCTGAGCTTTGAGTAGACTTAAGCTCTAAAATAGATTGCACAGTATCTGGGTGGTCGCCCTCAACGGCCAATCGAAGAGGAGTCTTTCCTTCACCATTACTCGACCACAGCATAACATGAGCGTTCTTCCCTCAAATAATTTGCAATTTTATCATTTGTATCGTAACTATTAATGAATAATCAATTAAGCTAATGTTAAATGATTAATTCAATTAATCTTGGTTAGTCATTTGTTTACCGATCAATTAATTAGTCAAGTCAATTACTTAATTAAATAGTCAAGTTTTTCCAGTTAGCTAATCATCCAAAACTCAGAAAAGCAGTTGAGTGCATGAAAATTGTGACAGCACAGTTTACTAAGAAAGCAGAGAATCGCAAAAGTTTCACAATGTTGAGAGTTTTCCTCAAGAGTATTTTTTCACCATTTTTTCCAAAATTGCTTCTGACTAAATTAACTCGTTCTTACATTTATGAATCCACATCGTACTCATAGGTTATACACATGAGTAGAGCCTATACACTTAAATAAAGCGTGGTGGCTTCATTGCATCTAACAAAAGTCTACCATATTGCAGAAGTAATTTTAAAGTATTGTTTCGCCCATGCAATGCGGCAATATGATAGACGGAGTTCTTCCGATTATCCATGTCACAGCAGTCAGCCCCGTTGGAGAGCAACAGTCGAACGATATCGTCAGAGCCGTGTATACATGCCGTCGGAAGAGGCGTCATTCCTTTCACACCTTTCGGCTGTAATAACTCCCAAACAATTCAAGTTTTTAGAGTACACTTTTTATTCTTGTTAGATGTTATGTAAGGTTGTTCAAATAAATTCAGCCGTGCTTACATTCACATTGGCACCATTGGTGAGAAGAGCTTGAGCTGTCAACGTATTAGCTTTCATTGCAGCATAGTGCAGCGGTGTCAGACCATACGCGTCTGCTGCGTTAACGTTTCTAGAATTGTTTGACTTCTAATAGTGTAAATATGCTGTTCAGAAAAACACCTACGCGCCCCGTCGCACAAGTAAGTCCACTATCGCTATGGGTGAGTTCACGGTCATGGAACGATTGCTATTAGATAAATTGTCTTTGAATCTACTAGACGAATCGAATTCTGAAAACTTATGATGACTCAACCATTCAATTTTTTTGTTTTGAAACTTTTGCATACATTTTAACCAGTTATTATTCGAGCTGTACAATAAAATGTAAGCTATTTTGAAACGTCTTCATTTTACTTCCAGTCCTAGTTAATTTCAGCAATTGAGATGACTTTGTCGACGGTTCCACATAGTTCGTAGCAAACAAAATTATGAAAACAATGAGCAGTTGTGCTCTGAATTTACTACAAAAGGTTGTATACTGTTATTTAAAACAAAAAAGAGGTTTTCTCTATATTTTTCATCTTATACATTTATTTATGTTATTAATATAAGTGCTTTTTATTAAATAATAGATACTGCTGTAAATGAATTTAGTTTGAACAGGATCATCCAAAATTTTCTGGGTATGTGAAAGCACATTATAAACTACCTGCATGCGCACCTAATAGGTTTTTCGACCTCACGATTTCGCATGGTTTTACCGACTTCATAAAATAGTTATTGATTTGTTTATTCGCAATTTCCATAGCACTACTAATAGAAAATTTAATTAAAATTTGATTTCAATCTAGTTTAATTTAATTTAATCAGTGCGAGAACTGAAGCTGAATCAGAAAATCAACCGACCATCAATCCTGGTTGAGTCATGTGCGTATGGACGACAATACTTAGCGGACATATGCAGTGGTGTCATAAGCTCCTTACTTGTCACATCCGCATTCGCCCCAAAATTCAGTAAAACCTCAACCACTTCAAGATTACCATACTTCGTTGCATAATGAAGAGCTGTGAGCTGAAATTAAATTAATAATTTTCTAGAGTGCTTATAGTTGCATAAAGTAAAAGAGTAAGTAAAGGTGGATCACCAGAATTCCCGTTGATCAACGACAGAGTTGAGCGAGCGGATAGTAAAAATTGCATTGCTTCTTATTGCGCGCGAAACTGGTCCCATTGATTCCAGTGATTTGTTAAGCATCATAATCCCTTTCCAATACCTTCATGAGAAGGTCTGATTATTGGTCTTGTGGTCTACCTGCAATGCGTTTGATGTACCAGTGGGATCCAATCACTCACAGCTCGCGTCCACCGGTCATCAACCATACGCATCACGTGTCCGACCCACCTAATCTTCAAAAGCTTGGCGTGCATGGCTACGTCTCTGATTTTTGATCGTTGACGTAGATCAGATTTTCGTATTCCCTCTTTCACTTGTGTGATACGGGAAACGCCAAGCATCACCCTTTCGATAGAGCGTTGTATTGCGCTCAATGAACATTTATCTTGCTTTCGTAGTGTGCAAGTTTTTGAAGCATAACTTAAGCCAGTAAGATCTGTTGTGTCAAAAGGTGGGATCGGAGCTTTTGTTTCTCTGGTGTCTTCACTACGTCTTGGATACTCTTATATGTTTTTCGAGCCGTTTGTTTTCTTCTGCTAAGCTCTGGTGTTACATTGTCCATCATATATAGATCTCACCACCTAGATATATATACCTTAAGTATTTTAAAATACTCTTTCTGTTAAGCGTCAAAGAGGCATCAGAAAGGTATCTGTTTTTTACAAACATCGTTTTCGTGAAATTTCAATTTCCAATTTGAATAATCCAATTTCAATTTCTTCACAAGCACTGTCATAGTCGAATAACATCTTGTTTGTTCGATGTTTGGTGTAGTGAACACAACACATCGAAGAAGCGGACATGGCAAAGTAATCATTTGCCAATTTTCACTCACATATCGTCCCATTCTAATTTTTACACGAAATTCACTGCTAATAGTTTCGGTGAAATAGTATCGCCCTGCCAAATTTAGCTTTTAAGTTGATAATATTTTTAGAGGGCGGGGTAATTTTTATGGTGTAATTCTTGTAAAATATACGAAGGACTTTGGTATATGGAGTGAAAGGCGCTTAGTTGGTCAACACTTCAATGAAAGCTTCTGTCTTAACCAAACCGAAAGCTTTTTAACGTGAGACAGAGTGGTTGTTTATACTCTCGTGATACTTCTGAGAGTGTTGCGAATGTCTGAATAAAGTGTGTCGTTCCAAGCTCTTTTTAAATCTTGTTTGTTAACGAGATTGTTGTTCTCCTAATGCTCTGCCAATCTTGTTAACGATGACTGGGCTATTGATGAGAAACAATAGGAGGATTGGTTTGTAATTACCGATGTCGTAAACATCTCAGCCTTCTCAGTAGCACGGTCCTGCTAAATTTCCAATGACTTGAAACTTTGCATTCTGAAAACTGAGTGTGAAGAGTCCCGCCGGTGTTTTATTGAGAACTAACGGTAAATTCTGTAGATATTTTAGCTTATTTCTGTCTGATCCGAGTTCTTCTCGATTTTCTAAAAATAAAGTAGCATTAAGAAATTCGGACAAAAAGAAGAATTTCAAAATAAAATTATTTCCTTCCCAGGAGAACAATGTGGCTATCAAAAACATCTGAATAGAAATCGTTGGTGCATAGGCTTCCTCGAAACTAAGTGTTATGTATAAAAGGCGGAGAAAAGTCACTTATTCTTGTGATTGGTAGAAATACCGGCGGTTGCTTCCAGCGCTCTTGCCAGCCTCAGTGACAAAATCTCTCCAAAAGCTAGCTTGAGTAATTATATAAATTCCAATTCATTTCAGTTCAATTTCATTTCTTGAAAGGTTCAACATTCTCTCCTTTGCGCGTAAAGAAAAATTTGGTATAGATGCGATAGTCTGATCCCCTACAGACCCTTGGGACAACAAGGACATCCGCTAGGTTCATGACTTAGTCTACGTCTTTACGGTACTTTCCACTAGGAAACTCCCACTTCCATCGTAGATGCAAGCGCATCATTTTGAAATACATTTTGAAATAATTACTCGTCATGGTTCATCTTGTACGTCATAATAAACTTTGATAGCCGCTCTCGTTTCATTCTATTTGAGTTCGTGAGTTCTGATGTAACGTTCTTCCTGCGTTCTCCTACAGACAATTTTTGCAATAAAATCGCCAAAAATGATCTTGCAGAATGTATTATCTTCTCTGCAATACTTCTTCAGTTCCATATAGAATTCTTTGATTTCGTATTTATTTCGGTCGGTTGTAAGAGTGCAATCAATGAAGATTATCAAAGTCGACACTGAGCCCACGTGTTTCCATTCTTAAACGTCCAATTAGGATCGTTAGTTGTTGAAACAAATCGGCATTCACCACCAAGTTCGAATTGACGAATACAAGAATCTGACAAACATGTCTGTTATTGCATGTTTCAAGGAACCGTCGTTCTACAGTCGCGTAAACAATCCTTAGTGGCTGATATGTTCTCGATGCGTTTGATCCGATGACGTCGCACCTGAGTCTAAAAGGTCTTCCTGGAGGACTCTTATGCAAGAGCTCGTGCGCTTTATGCACAAATTATCCCCTCTATCCAGATTCAATTGAACGAAACTTATTTCTTTTGCTGTTTTTTGCGACTGTTGCCACGGCTAGCTTGCAATGCTGTTCTGCGTGGGCTATAAAAACTTTCTAATCATGAGCAGCTCACGAATCAATTCCAATGAGTGGACCGCATCTTATTTATTAGAGGATTCCTCTAGCCCTTTCTGTGTACTCCCTACTCATTAGATTACGGGCTTTTGGTCGATTTGACATGCAGAATATAACCCGTATAAAATTAAGTACAAGACACATCAGGTGGTGCAATCATTGCAATGCAAATGTTCTGTGAAAACCGTTTTGTACAATAATAAAACACCACGAATAAGCATCAGACTTGCGATAATGGCCTTTGAAAAAACCGAAATACATGTGAAGCTTCATTTATACGTGGATTCCACAACCTACAGACAACTACATATAGCTTGATTAGTCATTATTCAGCATCAGTTGTTCCTGATGGGAACTCCTTCAAAGAATCCCACAAGGAAATAAATGAGACGATTCTAATGAGAAAAGATTATACACTTTCTAGAGCAAAAATTCTATACAAGAGTTTGAAAATTATGTAAAAAAGCATAGGACTGGAGATGTTTCATAAGAACTACATTGAAAATAAAAACCTCCCTGCAACGGTAGTGTTAGTATCCAGCATATCTGAATTACATACGCTTTCGAAAATAAAGAAAGCTCATAATGCAAGTCATACTTCATCTAGGTATTCACATTCTCACTCATTCTCTGCAACGCGAACACGGACCATTCTGTATTCTACGCATTGGCATACACAATATAAAGTCTGATTTTGAAGATCATATCTCTATGAAATTTGTAATTTCCTACATTCAAAAATATATATATATATATATATATATATATATATATACATAT
>KN716378.1:35013-52150 GCA_000816705.1 Dictyocaulus viviparus
ATCTCTTCGGTAGCCACGTTCGTCTACCTCTATGTAATAAGAGGAAAGACGACTATGTTGTTTCAAACGTTCTTCCTTCCGAAATCCGACATGCGATCTCGTCGGTAAGAAATCGTACAGCTCCCGGGCCAGACAGGATTAGACCAGAACATCTGAAGAATCTACCGCCAGTTATTATAAAAACGCTGGCTCGACTCTTCACACGCTACCTGTCCGATTGCAAAGTTCCAAGTCAATGGAAAACTAGCAGGACCGTGTTGCTGTACAAAAAGGGAGACGTTCACGACATTGGCAACTATCGCCCAATCTGCTTGTTGTCAGTCGTCTGTGAAATTTTCGCACGAGTAGATCGAGTGGAACTTTTGGCAGAAGACTAGATGAAGAAAAGCCCACGTGAGCAAGCAGGATTTCGAAAAGTGTTTAGCACAATGGACCATATTCATACAACCATTCATAGAAGTATCACTATTCATATTATTCATATATTCATATCACTATTCACTATTCACTATCAATATTTCTCACCTTCATCGATCTTCAGAAAGCTCCTGATTCTGTAGAGACAGAAGCGATCACAAATGCGTTGACCAATCAAGCGCTTCTCACTTCGAATATCAAGATTCTTCGTTAGCTATACAAGTATTTCACTACCGAAACTACCCCGCTCTATAAAGACATCATCATTCACGTTAAAAGAGGGGCTCGACAAGGCGATACAATTTCGGCGTAGTTGTCCACAGCCACTCTTGAGAACATCATGTGAAAATTTGAATGGGACGAAATGGGAGTAAAAATCGACGGTCGGCAACTCCACCAACTTCGCTTCGCCGATGACATCGTATTCATTACACCAAACATCGAGCAAGCGAAACAAATGTTAGCCGACTTCGATAGTGTTTATGAAGAGACTGGCCTCAAGGTAAACCTCCGGAGTACAATGTTGATGAGGAACGGATGCGTTTCTGATACCACATTTACGCTCAACCGAAAGAATATCTCCGAGTGCTCAAACTATGTTTACCCAGGTCGTGAGATCAATATGATGAACAACATAGCACAAAGCTTAGCAAAAGGAAACTTGGAGAAAGGCTTGGAGAACATATAAGAGTATCGACTACGTAGTGAAGAAGAAAAAGGAAACAAGGTTCCGAGCCCATCTTTCTAATACGACGGCTCTTCCTGCCATGACGTATGATTAAGAAACTTGGACTTTACGAAAGCAGAATCAACGCTTATTGAGCGCAATACAACGCTCCATCGAAAGGGTGATGCTCGACGTTTGCTGTACTACACAAGTGAATATCACAACAACACTGATCTACGTCAACGATCAAAAATCATAGTCGCAGCCGTACACGCCAAGCTTTTGAAGATTAGGTGGCCCGGGCACGTGATCAGCATGAACGATGACACGAGTTCTAAGTGATTGGATCCCACTAGTACATAAAACGCATTGCAGGAAGACCTCTTCATTGAGGAAATATAATGCTCAACGAATCCCTAAAGCGAAAAGAATTCTTTGGCCTACTCTCACGCGCAATAGGAACAAATGGAGATTTTACTAGTGCTCTCTCGACTTGGTTGGCGGTTAACGGGGATCCAGCTAATCCACGTAAAACTGCACGAAAATTCGATGACGTTGGCTTCAACGCTCACCCATTCATCGTCCTTCTCGTCGACTCTTATGAAACTTATCCTGGTCTAGCCGTACTCCACTTTCAACCACAGCATCATAAAAAAAAATCATTGTAATGAGTTATTGAAAACGATAAGTCTTTTTGTAGTTGGAAGCATCAACGAAAAAAAAGAAAGGAGGTCGAGAAACATTAGGGGATCGGGAAGTTTGAAATAGGAGGTTGAAATAAAAATGGAGAGCTTCTTAGTACAATCTTATTCACAGCACACCTCTTCTATGGAACTCATTATTCGTAAAGAAAGAACATCGATGATGGACATTAGAGTCGCCAAAGGGATTGACTATGCTAAATATGCTTCAGTCTCCCAATTAAGAAAATCACAACGCATTTCTGTAACAACCAAGGAATGCTTAAACTGGGAGATGACTGGAGCTCAATCCAACTGTAACATCTCTTGCAATGCTGGTAATCAATGCTAATTGTAGACAATCGTTACAAAAAGAATTAAAATGGTACGAACAAAAAAGATTATTGAAAGCAGCTCAAAATCAAACTAGTTTGAAGGTTTATAGAAGGAACCTTCGTAATTACCGTGTTCATCTGTTAGATTTGCTAAACAAAGAGGGATACCGATACCGATGTGATTCCCATCATGAAATGGAAATGATAACGGAAAGTTTCCATATTACTCTTTTTCGGTGCGAGATTCCATTGATAGATCGTGAAACACCACCGGAAAAATTGGAGGAAAGCCGCCACGAATTCTTCTTTCTGGAGATTTGGTTTCAATAGAAAATATAAAAAGAGGCAAAAAAATATGGAAAGGATAAGGTAAATTTCGACTTTTTTTGTGAGCGAGTGACAACATACCACGTAAACTTCTCGCACGTCATATGACAAGATTCTTTTAAAATGGAAAGATGCAATACAGCAGTGCAATACTTCGTGCACGGTCTTTCTGCACTAAGGGAATTAAAAGGATATTCAATACTGCAGTCCGATTTGTTTGTTGAGTGTGCTTTACAAGCTCTTCACAAAAATTATCACTATGCACCTTTTTTTTCGAGGAATAAAAAGAAGCATAAATTGTGCTGATTGAATAGAACGAAGTAGGAAAGGAAATAATACTGCAAGTAAGAAGAGACAATTCATTAAAAACTCATCATTCAATTGGAGTCAAATTACGATCGATGGTTTTCAAATCGAAGAAATCCGATCCTACGTATAACTTTGGACAATATATGAACATGGAAATTGGTATGGGAGTCGAATTATGTAGAAATAGAAAACCGAATGGGGTGGATTAAAACCTTCAAAAGAGGTTACTTATTAATTAGCACACCCAAAAATACATGCTGACGTTTTCGAATCCACTGTTCTCCCAGCGCTCTGCTACGCATCCGAGACTTAGGTTGATACGTCAATCACGTGATGGATTTCACGAGCTACTTACTATTGCTTTTAGAGTCTTCTTAAATATAATCGGCAAACAGAACACCTATATAGACTCCGAAGTACCAGCTTCCGACTGCCCTACTGAACTCGTCTGCAAAACTTAGAGGAATACGCGCCAAAAGCGAAACAGATGGGGTGGTTATATAATAAGGGAGGATTACAGTTGGACAAAAAACTCTAGGTTGGTACCCAAGAAGATGCAAACGTTCTCCTGGGCAACCACATGCAAGATGGTAATGGGTCGCACTAATGTCACTATGTACGCAGAAAACACCATCATTGACAACAGTTGCGCGAGAAAAAAACGAAAGGGAAATTGCTGGTGCGCGCAATACGATTGAGAATGAGCTATTCGAGTAACCTAGGAGTTCAGTAAGATTACTATTACGCTACTAAGGACCACTAAGAACTTGCAAAACCTCTTGAAGAAATTTCCCAATTTTTTGCCAGTGAAGGCATACGAAAAGTAAAAGAGCTGAGTTTTTGTCGATGACAACATATGAACTAGATCTATTTGAATAGTATGTATCATACGCTCTTAAAAAAGGGTAAGAACGTCGTATTCAGCTGTTTCAAGAACATGCCAAATCTACCATATAAATATCGTGAGTATTTTGATTCAACAATAAGCAGTTATATACTACTACAGCACACTTACGAGCAGTTCGTGGTCGCCCCCAGTCCTACCCGTCCCACCATCCCTTTGAGGTTAGTAAATTGGTACCAGATAAAACTGGGTAAGATAAACAGCACTAATCTTGTAAAGAGTGGCCCCTCTAAAATTCTGAATAGAGCAGGATAGCATTCATTTACCTCCATGATATTACTTTGAATACGAATCCATAAACGCATCCGCCACAAGGGATTGATCAATACAAAGCCTATCTTATTTTATACTTACAAGACCCATCTCACAAAATAACCTCTCGTCGGTTAATCGTCAGCATGCTTCCATTAGCATGATACCAAATTTATGCAGATTAGTTGTGCATGAAACTGGGCATAATAATGAAGAAATGGAACTTGTTTCTCAGACCCAAAAAGAGTCCTAATGTTATAGCGCAATATAGAGCTATTACGAAATGCGTGATAGCCAAAATAGGCAAACTAAAAAAGTACTTATGTACGTCACTGTCGTACTTTTCAACACTGGCAGACTTAAAGAAAACGTTGTTTACATCGCTGAAGAAGATCTAACTACAGATCATGGATTAAATATTGTACTTGTAAACTCAAACTCAAGATCCGACATGTTAGATTGGAATGAAGTGGTCCTATATCGGCTTTCACAACTATTAGTAATTACATGCAAATTCTGGGCTATCCCATCTTCTATATGCCGAACGTATGATAAATGATGGTTGCGCATTACCAGTAAACCGATAGATTTCACTAAACTTTGTTAAAAGTAAAAAACTGTTAACGATTAACTGTCAACTGTTATGGGTGATATTGATATAACTGTTGTTATCGGTGATAATTAACTTAACTATTAAATGTTCTTGCGCCTTATCCTATTTCAACCTTCCAAAGTTCAAGTACGCTTCTGAACAGTGCTAAAAAATTTCCTACTGTTCGTTATGGTGTAGAATTTACTGAATATGGAGGGATTAAAATTCATTGCCTTAGTTCTTCGATGTTTCCGAAAGAAGAGATGAAAATCTTCTAATTTAAATTCGAGTTTTTTTTAGATTTCAGATATGATACTTATGAATTTGTTAGTTGTATTGTTGACATCTTCGATATGCGGCTTACAATAAGCTTCAAAATGTTTTTGGAATGTGTCATTATGCTTTTTCTAAAATTGAACCACTACTGTATTCAATTTCAGCGATCAACTTATGCCTAGTTGTGCATAGAAGAGCGCTGTCAAGGCAGTATCATCGCATTTAGTAAATTTTTCCATCAATGCATGATCTAAGCTTTCAATCTGATCTGACTAACTTCTAATGAAAGAATAACCTGACCTTTCCTTTGTGAAATCTTCTGTTTTTCCGCTTCTAAACATGAAATGCATAAATTATAACAATTCAGTACTCAGTTAAGATCTTTACATAGTACCATTTAAATAGATTAATTCTTTTCCTCATAATATTAGATCAGTACATCTAGCAGGTGAAAAATAACTCATTTCTCAAGAAAAGAACTGTTATAAATTTCGGTTGTATTGATCAGTCAACTAACTTATGCCTAGAATTAGCGTTCTTAAAGGTTTTCGGAAAAAGTTTTTCATTGATAAAAATTTAAATAATAGTGCTAATCAAGAAAATAACATGAAATAAAGGATAGGGCTAGACTGCAATATCTGCCGACGCGTCATACGATCCACACATCTTATAAAAAACTAGAATAAATTTCTTTCAGTGATCTGATCCAGTAACTCGAATACTTATCAATTGAATTTTGAGGATTTATTCATTATGAAGTGAAATAGTACAGTTCTGTGTAATTGTGGAATTGTTGTCTTCATTGAGTTACTCACATTCATATAATCATCAATCACCTTATCCTAAGGAAAACGTAGCATTATCACCTTTTGCAACGTTCAGCTATTGCATATAGTGAATAAACAGCACTATACCAGCACCTGTCTCTCTGAACTTCAAGGAGGAGAATACTCATTGTTGACTAATCAGTGAATGTAAGACAGAATCAAGAAAAAATCTTTACACTATAGACAAATTCACTCAAAAAATAATGATGTATGTCCCTTGTTGATGATCCGAAAGATAATCATAGAATTGTGTATGTCTCTAGTCGTAACGACGAAGAACGAGCCAGTATATTTCAGTGGAAGTGAGTGCACTATTTAATGAATAAATGGTACCATTACTAGCTGCGACTCAGATATAAAAGGTGAAAAATCACTGGACTACATCTTTTTTTTATAATTTGGCCAACTTTATGTTACTTTGACATTTCATATTACTTTACCGTACACAAACGTAAAAGTAGCAAACAGCGCTCAGTTGAAAGGGTAATGATTGGCGTTTACCGCATTACACAAGTGGAAGAGGGAATACGAAGTTTCAATCTACGTCAACGATCAAAAATCAGAGATGCAGCCCTGCACGCCAAGCTTTCGAAGATTGGGTGGGTTGGGAGATGTGACGAGCATAGATGATGACCGGAGGACACAAGCTCTAAGTAATTGGGACCCACTGGACCTGAAACGCAATGGAGGATGACCACCAGATCAATGGTCTGACCCTTTCACCAAAACCCTAGGAAATGGTTTGTGATGCCCAACGAATTAATAGAGCGATAAAAACTTACTGGACTACTATCGCACGCGATAGGGAAAAATGGAAGTTTTACTGGTGCGCGCTCAACTTAGTCGATGATCAACGGGAATCCAGGTAATCCAGGTAACACAAACATATCACACGCTCCGTGCAACGCTACTCACTTTGAGCTAATCTCAACACATTGAAGTAGAAAGCCAAAGTGTGAGACGTATAACGCAATGATTGAGGTTCCACAGTGATACACAACTCGAGTCACAATCACAACTGTTTACAGACTCGCGGTTGCTGCAAATTGGACGCCCATCATGCGTCTAGTCATAGTAAAGCGGTGTATGTAAAAGTTTAGCAGCACTGACTTTTAAAAAATAATCAATTATAGTCACTCTAAACGTCTTACCATCCAATCACCGCAACAACATTAAGTTGAACACGAAAGCGTACGCACAGTTTGCAGCACGAATTGCTCAACGCCAATGCTCATCTTATACTATATAGCTTATATAGACAACTTATTGCTTTACGAAAAAAATATTAGTGAACTGTTACAAGACTAGCCCTTAGATTAGAGGATTCTTTATCTGTCAACCATAGTTCTAATTATTGCATTTCTCTGCCATGAGAGTCTTCATTTGCTATTTTTGAGGAGTATCCTCATCAATGATGTAATGGTTCTCACCTCAAACTTGGGTAATTGAACTGTTTGTCGTGTGCTGTTGAAAAAAACCACTCTGTTTGAATATGACAAGAAACAACAACACGAAACACTGACCAATAAAATGCTAAGACGAAATGATTATGCAAATTTAACGGTAAGAATAAAACAAGAAACCGTTGTACTCTCAAATACAGCTTTCCCGGTTAACTGTACTTATATCCTGCAGATAGGGAATATTTCCGAAAGTCATAGTCTAAATACGATGCCACAAATGGGTATGTTCCAGTTTGGCTGCGACCATTCCTCAGATGCTTATGTATAAACTATTAACATTAGATTGGATATATACTATTTATCACAGTTCACTATTTTAATTCATACAGAGCATTCGACGTCTATTGAGCATCTTCTTTATAGGATATGTTTCTCAGATATATTTTCTGAACAACAAACAATATCTGGAGAACGAGGAAAACATAACTCATTCATCAGTTGTTTCAAGTGGATGTGAAACGGTAGGTGTGATGTTTACACTCGTACACTCGTATGAAAGATTAGAGCTTATAAATGCATTATAGGAACACATATTTTTGTATGTGATTGAACCCAACGAAGCTAATCTGGCAAAGGCAACCTACTAATATAAAGAAGAAGATTAATTTTCTAGTCTATTGAACGGCATTGTTATTTCAATGCGAAGCTGTCGCTACCATTCAACACGAACCTGGCTAACTAACTTATTAACGATAAGTGTGTATTTGAATAAGCTGTTTTATGATTCAATGAGTATAAGTTAGAAACTTCTTTTGCTATGAATATAGAGCTACAATTTTAAATCAACCGATATACCAGAACAAGATTATCTAAGATATTTGTTTGGGTAATTGAAAATATTTGAATAGGTCGGACTTCGACTATCCATTGTTCCAAAGGCGACGGTTGTTACAAATGAACTGACCTGTTTGTGAAGTACCACTTGGTTGAGTCGGTTTGAGACTCGAATTGCCATCACCCTTCTTTTCATCGCGATTTGGTTCTTCTTTCTTTTCATCCTGCTTAATGTCATTAGTTTTTTGATCACCCTCCTTTTTATCTTCATGTTTTGTGTTAGTTGTTTTTGGATCATCCTCTTTCTTCTCATCAGGCTTAACATCAGTTGTTTTCTGATCACCTTCCTTTTTTTCGTCGATTTTCGTATTGGTTGTTTTTTGCTCACCATCTTTCTTTTTGTTCTTCTAAAAATAAGAAAATTTTCTGCGTATTTCTCTACGTTAGCTATCTAAACGTGCTAAAACGCTTTAGAAGGAGAAGTACCTTCTCCTTATCTGAGTCCCAATCACTCTCGACGTCATTAAATGTAGGGTAATCACCTTTATTTCTCACTTCTTTTCCTTGAGCGATGCGTTCCTTAATATTTAGTAGTTTTTCATAAAAAGAAAAAAAACTACTCATTTTAAAAAAAGCCAATTTTAATTCCGTTGCAACTTACTTTTCAACTACTATACATTTGCGAGTTGTTTTGAGAGTCTCATAAGTTAATCAAGAAACTAAGGGCTAGTCGGTATAATGGGTTGTCCTTACCTCGTATTATTGAAAAATGAGCATATTAAGTCACAGTCACCTCTTTTTCATTTCTTTTTATTTGCTTTGGTTTGAGGTCGAGTATTTTTTTCTCTTCCTTTTTCTCTTCTTCTTTATCAATCTTATTTTCTTCTTCTTTCTTTTCTTCCTTTTTTTCCTCGTCTTTTTTTTCCTCTGTTTTAGCTTTGATGATGGATTTTTTTTCAGTTCCCTTATCTTGCTCTTTTTCCTAAATTGACAATATAAAATATCGCATGCGTGGTGATGGAACTTATAAGTGAGAAAAGCAAAAAAATCCAAGTCTAAAAAGCCGAAGACACAACTACATTCTATGAAAAAATCACACTCCATGGAAAAATATGCAGAAATAAGAGCAGAGAAGACCGTAGAATGACGAGATAACTGGCATCACTGATTCTGAGCTGAATTGAAAAATTGACTCATTTCCGATTAAAAGAGAGGCGGTGCATATCTGTTTCATTTCACTTCTGATGTTTTCTTCAATCGTAACGATGAGTTGTTTTATGGACAGCTATTCCTCAATTTCTTTAAAAATTTCAGGAATAGAAGGGCTGAGAGTGGGTCAAGATGTATCTCTATTTTTGATAGTGGCTGTAAATTCAAGGAAATCGCAATGAAAAATAATATAAGCATTGAAGAGCGTTTTGATAAAAGTTCCTTAATGAACAAATTAAACTGACAGGATTTACAATTCTTCAAAATCATGGATTACATTCACAAGCAGATTATATGCCGTCAACGTACCGCTTCTTTTGACATGTTCTTCATTCCACTTTTTTGCATTGAAGCAGCATTCGCTTGAGAAGGTGCAGCAACTTGCGACGAACTACTACCTGCTTTTTAAAACATCTCCGTTATTCAACGTTCGTTTTCTTACTTCATACTTCATACATACTAAGCAGCTAAGCTACTCAACTGTGAACTCGGTTTTGATGGACTAGATTTCTCTGCTTTTTCTTGACTTTTTGATTTAGTTCCGCCACTGTTTCCTCCACCACATTGTGTAAGCAAATGAGCTTCAAAAAGGAAATAATAAATGGATAAGTAATTAAGTAACTACAAAAGCTGAGTTCACTTATAGAAGACAGTAACAAAAATTTATTTCAACAAATATTCATAATATTGAAATAATCACCTTATTTTCGATGAACTACCGGGTGACTTCTCAAAAACTTAATTGTTGGAAGATAAAAGTATATTCTCCATTCAAAATTCGCCGCCTTATATATTTAGATCAACGGTACAAATACAACATGGGTATACTGAGATCATCATAAACAGTTGCATGAGACTTCTAATATAATAAGATAGCAACAGTCAGTTGAATAGCAAAGATGGAACGAGGTTATGGTCGGGGTATGAGTGAAAGCTATGGGGTAGGCACTTGCCATAACTGCTCATATAGGAAGAGGCTGAGGCCTCGAAATCTTGAAATAACGTCCTAAAACATTCCCTCAGCCAGTCTTTTTTTTAATGTTAATACAAGAAACAATGGGAAATTTCCTCGGGATTTTGGAATACTAATAACTTTTTATGGATCAGGACATTTGCCCTTTTAAATTGGTTAGTTGCACTTTTAAGACGTTGGTTCAAAAAATTGATTATCAAACAGATTGAGGTTCATCGTAAGTCACGCGTTATGATGACCTTTAGAAGCATATATATTAAATCTGAGAACTTAAATTGAGAGTAACAATTTTTCGAACTGCCAATCATATGAATTGCTGCCCGATAAGAAATGTATAAGTGGATATCAAAAGAAATATAGAATAGATATTTATTGGGAATCTTCTCTATAGCAGTTACATGACGGAAATACTTCGATCAATTCGATCTATGAAAACTGCACACCGTTTGTTGTGACGACCAAAGATCGCTCTGGCTTTCAAAAAATTAAGTATTCTGCATATGAACGTGCTCATGAATTAGAAGAAAACCCAGTTCAATAGTTTCAACGTTTATTTTGGGCGTCCAAACTTGGTGAACAGTACGAACTAGTGAACATGAAGAAAGCAATTCATTTCACTCAATTCATTATCCGCATTCAAGTTCATTAAAGAAGCCACCACGCAAGTAGTAGACTAGAAACGCTGCTTCACCTCTTGGATTCAAAAGTCCTACCTAACCGCTATATGTCTTTGGCATATATCTTTGACACCTAATTCAACTTTCGAATTACGAAAAATAAAGAACTATAGCGAAGCACAGGCAAGCTGATGAAGGAAGTATCCTTCCCTTTGACAGATATTTGCTGTTTGTTTAGTATCCCATTACAATTCTCGATCACTTTCATATTGTAATCGCATCACTACATCCAATTATTCATTTATCATCCCTTTTATCCTTTACTTGTACTCGTTTTGTTTCATTGCTTTCATAGTGTTCGTTAGCTCAGTGGTTTATTTTCATATTTTTTTATTTTTTGTATTAGGTGTTTAATTATTCAATTTTAAGCTTTTGGCTCCGTGGATGACACAAAGATTCACGTGCGGCAAATTCAAGACGAGCTGTCGCATGAGTCCAACCGCAACGTTTCTACCACCACATACAAACCGCTGTAGCCGACTATAAGAATAAAAACAACGGATAGCTGGAAGACCGTACAACAATTTTGAAAGCAATGAAGGGGCTTTCTCACAAAATTACTCGTTCAATAGACAGATGTGTTCGTTGCCAACGTCTTACTAGCACTCGCTGGTGTTTATGGAATTCTAGAATAAATAAATGGAATTACAGTAAGCCAATACGGTAGAGGAAGACAACCGTCATAGACTATAATATCAGGAAAAAAATATGATTGGAAGTTATAGGGGATGTTGTAGTATCAGTGGAGATAGGCCATCTCTGTAGCAAGAAGAAAGCAATTAACGGAAGATCTACTGTTATCCGCGAACAAAACAACTGTACACAAAACGTTCAGTGAAGTATGATCTGTGTTTCATTAACAACATCGTTAGTTCTAGACTCTACCATCTTGTTTGACACACGCACAACAGGAAGAAAAAAGTCCACAAAGAAGAAAGGAGACTAAGAAAAGAAAAGAAAAGTTACAAAAAGGAATAAGAGAGACCTATGCCAAACTAAGCTATAGATTAAAATAAGAGTATTGAATATCCTCCAATTCTTTAGTTAAAAACTCCAAGTGCATTTTTCAGAGAATAAATAAATGATTGATAAAGAAAAAGACTGAAGCTCGACTCGATTGCCCTCTGTTTGTCATGGTCTGCTATAAATGTCAACAATAGAAGATTTTTGCAAGAAAAATTTAAAACGATGAAAAAATAAAAATATCAAAAGCAACGCCAACGTAGAAGTGAATGGAGAAGAATCAATAGTTATTGAGAATCTTCTGTATGCCAGTTGCATACCGGAAATATTACTTCGATCTATGAAAGCTGTCCACTGTTCGTTGTGACGATGAAAGATTACTCTAGCTTCCGAAGGAAACGTATACGACTTATAACTTCTTATCATGTTATGGAAGTAATAACGAAAGCGTTTTAACTTCAACATACAATAGTTCTCATGTCAGACAATGGAATTCCCTTCGAATAAAATTCACCCAAATCCTTTGATCATCTTCGGCTTAGCCAAAGAAGGCATGAAAAGCCGGATGAAATGTCGATCTTTTTTGAAATAGCGCCTACAATTTTCATGCTATTATTGTGAACGAAAGAAAAGATCAAAATTTCTTTGGTAAGCACATCTCTTCGATAATTAGGCTCTGTTGAGATTTCGTTAAGCAATTGAGAAATTATCGTTGAAGACTGAGTATTCATGATCCATAGCTAAACATCATATTCGTCGCATCGCAAACTTGAACATCATCCAAGCCTGCGACTTTAAGCTTCACATGAAATGAGATGACGCTTGATCAACGGCGAACCATTTTAGCGCATCTTTCGTCTGGTACAAAGCCGATCTGTTTTAGTTGGAGGTGAGAAGTGGGTTTCATACAATAATAGCAATAGCTTCCTTGTGGAGAGACAATTTTTCCAACACCTCGACCATCACTAAGCACTTGTTCGTTTGTAGTGGGATTTTTCTGAAATCATAGTGTGTGAAGTATTTGAACCTCATCAAATCCTTACAGCAACTGTGTGTTGGGAACAACATTGACGAATGAAACAAGATGTCATAAAATACGATCTGCTTCAATGAATAACAAAAAGCATGCTTAAAAAATATACACAGCTCAAGTACAAGACCTCACGGGGCTAAAATAGTGCAGAAAAAATACAGTAGCTTAGAATGGATCTTTTACCTCATCTCCTTTATACACCACATACCTCAGCGCCGAATCGCAGACTCTTCAGATTATTATAGCATTAATTAAAGGCAGAAAACGCCCTTGTAAAAATTCTCAATGAAGAGGTAGAGAACTTTTCTAAAATGGGGTTCTGTCGAGAAATCGACTAAACAAAAATAAACATGTATGGTCAACTTAATTCTGAATCTTTACACAGTCTCGCAAGATAGCGAATGACTTTGGTGAAAGTACAAAGAATCCATCTGTATAACTTATCTACACAGCATGGTTGAAGAATATCTGGAAATGACTTAGGTAAACATAACTTCCAGCTGTTAACATTCTATCCTAGGCAGAGCAAAACAAAGGCAATGACAATTGTAGCTATCCCTTTCGCATACAAGAGTCATGGCGTTGACTGCTTCTTAGATGATCTTTACACTAAGTGTCATAGATCGACAGTCCGAATTCTCTTTGTGTTTTACTGCAACGTCTAAAGCCTTTCTATGTCGCTTAGAAATGCGCCATATAACGTAACGTCCAGGTTTTCGAGGTTAAGACAACAATAACCGTGGACTCCATAAGATGGCTCCAGATATGAAATTGTTATCGCCTACGTTGGCTCGGGTTCGGTAGCTCTATTTTATCCCAAAGTTAAGTGATTTACCTCAAACTTGGTTAATAAACCTTTATTATAAAATGGAAAGGGAATAGAAAATATCGTATCGATGGCGATACGAATAGAAAACGATTGTAGAAGAAAGAGTCCTTTCCTGAGAGAGAGTGAGAAAAAGCATGGTCGGTGGAAGAGCAGATGTGTGACGAGGTCCAACAATAAGTAGGAGAAGTGGAAGTCGGAGTCGTAGGAGAACGAGAAGCAGAGGAAGAAAAGGAGAGAAGAAAGAAAAAGTATGGGTGAAGGACTAATGCCCTTTTATACTTTTATCCTATCAGCATGTTAATAATGATATGTAGGATTATCATTATCATTATATTGAGGAATGGTTTATTATTGGTGATTGTATGGGAAGTAGCAAGAATTGCTGCATCTCCTTCATATATTATATCCATACACTGTTTACCATCAATGACTTGGTCAATTTCTCAACGAGCATTATGAAAGTTTGCTAGCATCTGCTATCTTAAAGCAATGTTTGGTGCAATGAATACAATATCGTTGATGAAGCGAAGATAGTGAAGTTAGCCAATCATCGCTTTTTCATTCCATATCATTCCATTCCAATTTTCGCATGATGCTCTAAGAATGGTTTTGTCAAATTATGATCTCCATATCATACAACTCTTTTAAAATCGATTCGTATGTTGCTACAGAATATGAAATAATGAAGTGTCATAATATTTGTGATGCAAAACCAATGATTGATCGCCTTCACCTAGTGTTTTGCTAATCTTGTGAGAAATTATTCGTGTAGAAAGTCAATAAATGAACGACAATAGATATAGAACGACAATAGAAATAAAATCTGGCTTGACAAAAGCTGTTAATTTCGTAGAAGGTGCTTATGATATCGGCTCTTGTGGAGGAATACGTCGCACAAATGTGAGGGTAAGGTGTGCAGTGTAGCAGATACATTTAAGTGGAAATAGCTTCATTCGAAGATCGAGCAAAGAAGAGTTGCCGGGAACAGAGTTGTTTGAATACGTCTTCACAAAACCAACTAAAGAGAATACCGTGAAATTTTATGCAAGAGGAGGAGATTCTCAGTCACACTCTTTCTCCCTTTTTGTTAACTCTACATTTACCGAAACAGGTACAGTGAAGCTGCTTAATTTGACCGTCTTAAAGTTCATGTTTGAAAGAAGGAAGAGAGAAGAGCATAACTATGTTGCCTCAACAGCGAATTCGGTAAATTCGTAGACCTGTAATAATCCTTTGCGATGATTTGAAATAATGTAAAGAAATACTGTTACCATTTTAATAGGTCAATGAGATTGATCTGTATAGAAGAACAATAAATATGTAAGAAAAAAACAATGTGGTTCAGAACAGAATTCAATCACATTTTTTTTTCTGCTTTAATAAGAAGAAAACTCTGGACTTATAATTTTAATGGGAGTCATTGAAAAAAGAACCACTAAAAATGCTGCATGAATGCAAATAACAAACAGTATTTACTGTTGATTTCAATCTTAATATTAAAATGTTCAAGGTGGAATGTCCCGTGTTGTACAAGCAATTTTCAGTTTACTGCTTGATCTTCCTACGTTTCTACAAATGTATTAGGATACTACTGTATGGATGTATGAATTTTAGTAGTATCGTAAACTATCGATAAGATAATGAAACAGAAATAATAAAATCTGCCAGAATTAACTGCTACCTGCTACGCTAAACATTTATTTGGACGAGAAATTCTAGGATATAAACTTAGGCAACGGCATATCAGTAGTCTTCTTCGTACATGGTGCCATTGGCGTCGCTTGTTGCACGATCTTCAACGCGTTACTAGCCGAAGACACATCTTCTAGAACTCATTACGTTGCATGCTACAGACTTTTCTAAATCAGTCCGTCGGCATCAGTTATGATTTGAAAGGAACCATCTATGCTCCGCATGTGAATCCTACCGGATCATGATTTTTTTTGATATTATGATATTTTTATGATATCATAATATTTTCTTAAGTCTATACAACGAAGAGTAGTTGACTTTGCCCATTGTATCCAGCGCAGTAATCCTTTCAAACCTCGACTTGAGGTACCAAGCTACGTCTCAGTTGTGCAGCAAAGCGTTGGATAAACTGTGGAATCAAAGAGCATGTATTCGTGCTTATTTAATAAGCACTTTACTTCATGTTTGAACGCACACCATACAGTTCTCCTTTTCTTATAAAATTTCGCCCGCATATCGCTCTTCATGTTTATGGATCGCCCAACATATACGAAAACTTGCTTTCTTCATTTTGACATCCATCAATCTCATTCTGATATTTTCGTACTGTGTGTTCTTTTCATGAACGATTTTTTTCTTGTTTATTAGCATACTTGTCTCTCGAAGTTTTGATAAGAGTGTCCCGTCAATACCATTATAGAGGAAGTTATTAATAAATATCAGATCTTCTTTATCTACTTCTACATTTATTATCGGAAAGCAATCGTTAGTATTGTACAATTCGAAGAATTGTATCCTTAATTTCAGCATTCAGATATAACATGTGTGTTTCTAAAGGACAGAATAACGCGTGAAGATTCGCAAACGTATTTGACGATGATCTTGAACATTGATTTTTTGAACCAGCAGCCCAGAAGGGTATTGAGGGCCCAAAAGGCATATATCGAAAATTATGAAACGACATTAGCATTTCGAAATTTTGAAAAATGGCTTCTCGCATTGACAATAAAGAATTAAGGAACCATCGGTTGAGGGACTAAAAACGACATCACGTCAACATATCGAATTCTCCGCGCTCTACCTATATAAGTAGTTACGGCAATCGCCTCCTTTGAACTCTCCACTCATAACCTCGGACACAACCTCGTTTTACCTTTGATATTGGAAGCGTTTTTGCTGTTTCATTAAACGATCAGTCTCATACAATTATTCATGACAATTCTAATATATTAATTATGATATATTGTTATTGTAATCAAGATTATTCCTAAATCGGATAAGACCTATGTGTTTGGCTCTTCTGCCGCAAGAAACGCTTTGGTAAAATCATTTTGTTCTGTCAAACTCAATTCCCAGTAGAATAGTGAACGCCCAGGCAAAAAGCTGCTTCTTTACTGTGCAATTTCAATCGCAGTGGTCTAGTGTATTCATACAAGACGTTTCCACAATTTGACGAACGATAGCATTGTTAATACTGTTAAATCAGCATTATACAAATATCGACATTTCAACTGCGACTTTTTAAAGAGAACGTATTGGGTTTTATATCGTCAACCAGTCCGAACTAGTACTTCTATATCTTTAATTATGCTAAGTTAATCACGAAACTAGGACCCTCAGGTGTGACTCGACCCCGCGTCTGTAGATGTCCGATCTGGAGAACTATCTGTGGCCCTACTGCGGTCATCTCTCTGCAATTTGTAACTCAGCATCATTAGTCATGCAAGAACACCAGTACAAAATCTGTCATATATGATAGAAAATAAAAGTTCTATAAGTATCATAATACTTCTATAAATTCCTTTTTGTATTGAAGTGGTTCTATTTCTTTTATTTAAACCATAGAAGAATGTCAAGATAAAACAGTATAAAACTTGGCGATGATCAAGCTTGCTAGACCTGTGGACACGCAGCCGTCTTCCTTTTACTACTGCACGT
>KN716378.1:63132-83143 GCA_000816705.1 Dictyocaulus viviparus
AGACTCTGCAGGTTCCGAGTTTTGCGGCCATCTCAGCACAACTATGGATATTTTCATACTATTTTACTCTTGTTTGAGTGTTGAGAACCACAGGGTTTCAGTAACCACGTATATCGTAGTACTTTTCATTTAATTTTGTTCTTCCGAACCACCTTAGTTGCCGCTTTTCCACTTTTTAATCTCCAACGTCATGCTGGAATACTTGAGAAGATGGAGATTGAGTACAGATTAGATTTTGGAAATCAAACACGTTCTTGAAAACATCGTTTTGCCTACACAACCGCACTGATATAAACAAATCATTTTGTGCAGATCATCAAAATGTTCAACTATTCTCTCGGTTTACTATTTCTATTCACTGTCACATTACGATCCCGTAGTAAACAACGTAGAAGTGGCGGAATGCCACTTATCAACTACCTCTCTTTAATTACACATATATCGAAGAATGTATGGCTTTTTGCGATTGGGTTGAATAGTTTCCATGACGCTGCCTAGATCTTGTTTAATAACTCAGCTTCATTGTTTATGTCTCGATGATAACAAATAGTTATACGTACGAGTAGCAAGTTAGTAACTACGTTTGTATAAGCTTGTGTGTATCGAGGTAATAGTCAGATATAGATGAATCCATCGTGGTCTTTCTCGAACACAATTCTTCTCAGAATTACACGCTAAAAAAAATAAGACACGTCGTGCGATTAGCATCGGTATCATGTGAGCGTCCATACTTCACTACAGTACCATGTTGAAGTTGATGTTGAAGTTTTGGTGGTGAAGAATCGTTGACAAGTCGTTGAGTAGGAACTGCAAATTATCAGGAAACAAAAAGTTACTCCATTGAAAAGATATTCAATAAATTGAAGATGTATCTAAGGCTTGTTGTAGAACGAAGAGTTTTTTGTTCGTTTCTTTTCAGTTTTACTAAATGGTACGTAACATAATTTTATAGAAGCTAAAGAATCAATCATTTTCAAAAAAGAATCCTTATAAAATTGAGAAATCGTTTGAACATCAGTGTTTAGCGACTTCAACCAAAAAACAATTTAGTGCAGTGGTCAAGTGCACTCATTGACTTGTAGGGCGTTCATGTCGATGGAAGCCGAATTTGTTAAAATCTGATTATTTTAGAAAACATGTCGTACTCAGTCTGGTCACTCATGTGTTAACGAAAAAGATGAAAACAAAGAAGCAAAAAATATTGAAGGAGATAAAGAAAAAGACGAGGTTGATAATAGTCAGATTGATTTCGATCAAATCGCGTCATGTCAGATCAAAAGATCATGTGAAGAACTCTAGAAAATACAAAGGATGATCTAACACGAAAAAATCAAGAGAACACCTTTGAAAATACTGTTTAGTAATTTCAACTAAGCTGTTTTCCAACTTCACCTAATCATAATCGCTACCTGTTGGTACTTAGTGTTCTACTCGATATGTAGTACTGTATTGATAGCGGGGAAAACACTATGATATAAATCGTTGAACAATTTCAAATAATTCCTCCACTTACATAAGATATTGTAAAACATTTTTTCCTACAGCAGGAAACTGGTGGAACTGAAACTTCCTACAGTAAACCTACAAATTGTATTCCGCAAAACTTGGAATCTCAGGTGGTCACACTTGGGATCTCAAGTTTTGTGATTAACTCACCATCATTAGGGATATTAGAACAAAAACATTACGACATCATTGTTGATGGAATATAAATAGAAACGTCATTTCAATTTCCTCTTATCTTGGACAATCAATAAAATTGAGTGAGATATTAGTAGCGAACACAGCAACGAAAAAAAAAACGTTCATTCACGAGAAAGCAGTGATTGGTAGCCAGCTAAACTTGTGAATGATTACACTAACTATCAGGAAGTTTCAGGAGAAAGGACACAAAAATGGAGATCAGATTCCTGATACTAAGAAAACTGACGGTGATAAGGCTGCGAACAATGGTGATGAGAAGAAAAGCGCTGATGATAAAGTCGGTAACGACAAAGCGAAGGAAGAAGAGATGAGAAAAGAAGAACTCAGAATATGCGAATTAAAGCCAAAACAAATAAAGAGGAATGACAAAGAGGTAAAAATTCTCATATACTACTTCATCTAATACCAAATGAACTGTTTCTTGACTTTGATTTCATTGAATTGAAGGAACGCATCGCTCAAGGAAAGGAGATGCGGAATAAAGGCGATTATCCCACTTTCAATGATGTTGAAAGTGACTGGGATTCTAACAAAGAAAAGGCACTGTTTAAAAAATAGGTTTTTTTAAGAAGCTAAAAAGTTAGAAAAAATTTCGTAATCAAAAATTTTTAGAAGGACGGCACCGGAAAGACAAAGAGCGAAACGAAAACCAAAAATGCCAAAATAGAAGAGGCAGAAGAATATGCTTTGCAACCAACTCAGCAATTAGTCGAATAGGTGAGTGTTCAATTGGCTTTGATGTTGCCTCATAAAGGTCGCGTTTAACTCACCGCATGCGTATACAACGTGGTTTTGGCGCCACGTTTCCTATCGCATAGATTTTGTTATTGTAGACATATATATCACTTTGACTGTTTAAAACTAAACAGTTCCAACCATTTTTCCAGCTGTCATATCAGTGGTTCAAATGGTGATTGAGAATATCGTCGGTAGTTCTTCGGATCCACCATCACTTAATAAAAATTTTCATAATAACAACAACTTCTTTATTGTTTGTTGAGAGTGATGTTAAGTTATGCACTGTAATTTTCTAAGCTATGCCGATTTGCTCTGAAATACTGTCATGTACTTTCCTTTAGAAAGAAAACACATTATGAGATGACATTCAGTTTTGTTTTTTATGAAACGTTCGATCAAAATGCGGCCAAAGATTGCAAACATTCAGTTTTATATTGGCACTGAGTTACGTGTAAAATGGAATGAACGTCGCTGTCGACGACTGTTCTGAACCTGAAATTTTGTCAAATATCACAATGCCGTAAACAACAAAACGCTACTGTGCAACTAGTGAAACACTAGTGTTTTAAATGTCATGACGATAGCAAGCAAAGCAACGACAAAAATTGCTAATGAATGATGTTTTGGAGTTCATAAATTCTTATTAAAGAGTGATCACCTGATATTCTTAATCATTGACAGAGTCAAATCCGTAAACCGGTAAAACTTTCAGTTGCACCCGTCATACGATAGTAGTCCAATAAAGATATCCGCTCGATGGATTCACTGTGCATCATAGTCCCTTTCTAGGACCTTCATGAAGAAATTTAAACATGTGTTCTTCTTGAAGCGCATGGAAGTCAGTCCAGAGGGATACAATCGCCTAGGATCCATTCGTTCATCACCAATACACATCACGTCACCGGCCCATCGAGTCTTCGATGGCATGGTGTGTACGAGTGCTTTTCGATCTTCGCTAACTTAGCTCAGCACTTCGGATTCCCTCTCTGAATTATGCCATTTCGATCAATTGCGCTTAGTGATTTTTCGTCTTGATCTCGTTACGCCCGACTTTTCGAGAGTTAGAATGAGACAGGAAGAATTAGGAAAAAAACGTGAAATTACTGGAAATCGAAGGATGTAAGCTCGGTGGGTATGGTTGATGCGATTGAATTCTCCTGCGTTGTTCTGCAACATTTTGAATAGACTTCAAGGTAGCATGTGGCGTAGCATTATCGTGATGCAGCATTATCTCCTACCTCTTAAACATTGCCGCCTGTTTTCTTGGAGTGCTGTTTCTAAATTGTTCAGTTGCTGACAATCACCTGAATCCCCGCTGATCATCGACTAAGTCAAGCAAGCACCAATAAAGCTTTCATTTTTCTAATCGCCTTAGGGTAATCAAATTAGTTCTTTTTGCTCCAGGAATTCGTTGAACATCATAGTCAACTTTCTAAGGCATTGGTGTAGAGGTCAGACCATTGGGGTGTTGGTCTTCCTGCATGGCGTCTGGTGTCTAGTGGGATCCAATCACACTTCGTGACCACTAGTCATCATTCCTGCGCATCACTTGTTCAACCCAGCCAATCTTTGAAAGCTTGCCGTGTACAACTGCATCTGTGATTTTTGATCGTTGGCGCAAATCAAAGCTTCGCATTTCCTCTTTTACTTGTGAAGCATCAAGCATCATCATTTTGACAGAGCGTTCTATTGGGCTCGATGAACGTTCATTCTACTTTTGTAATGTCCAAGTTTCTGAAGCATACGTTAAAGCAAGAAGAACCGTCGTATTAAAAAGGTGGACTCGGATTTTTGTCTTCTTTGTCCTCTTCACTACGTCTTCGATACTCTTATACGTTCCATAAACCGCTCGTTTTGTTCTGCTAAGCTGTGGTACTATGTCGTTCATCATATTGATCTCACGACCTAGGCACAGGCACTAGCTTGAGCTCTCGGAGATATTCTCTCAGTGGAGCTTAAATGGAGCATCAGTAACGTATCTGTTCTTTATAAACATCGTCTTTTGGAGGTTTAGCTGAGGCCAATTTCTCCACAAGCACTGTCAAAGTCGGCTAACATTTGCTTCGCTTGTTTGATATACTAAATAAGATGTCATCGGGGTAGCGAAGATGGTATAGTCGACCATCGATTTTCACTCCCATATCGTCTCATTGCAATTTTCCCATGATATTCTAAAGAGTGGCTGTGAACAATTTTTGCAAAATTTTGTCGCCTTGTCGAGCCTCTATTTTAAGTTTAATGATGATATCTCAATTTACGGGGTAATTTTTGCAGTGAAATTTTGACATAACTCACGAAGAATTTTAATATATGATGTGGGAAGCGCTTGATTAGTCAACACATCCATGCTCGATTCTGACTCTGCAGGATCGAAAGCTTTCTTATGATCAATTAAGATGAAACAGAGTGGTTTCTTAAACCCTCGTGATACTTATATGAGTCTTGTGATTGTGTGAATGTGGTCCATCGTGCTAAACCCTTTTCGAAACCCTGCTTGCTCACGTTGTTCTTCGTCCAGTCTCCTGCCAATCATGTTAAGGGCGACTCTTGTGAAACGTTTATACTGCCGACAGGCAGATTCAGGAATCAGTAAGTGTACCTTCACCAAACACTTTTAACAACTTCCTACGTGCTTCTGTAGCGAATTTCTTGTTGAAATTTACATGAAGTACAACGGCGTAAATGACCCCTATCAGTAGCCATGTGTATATAATCGCTTCAAATATAAATCTATGGTAAAACAATTTTATTTTAGCTAATTTGCTACGTCACAATGTATACATTGGGCAATAAAGATAGGAAGCCGAACATACGCTAAGTACACATGTGCATACATGTTGTAGAAACAAATTGAACTTTTTGGTAGACTCGATTATTTCACTAATAAACGTTACTTTATTTTATAATTCTAATCGCATATTATTCTTTATGGTCTTAACAACAGTCTTATTTTATCACTTAGTGATAAATCTAGCGATTGTATTGTAATCGAGCTGTTGTAGTCCTGATGTATTATTTTTATGTGTTGTTTAAAAGAAGGTTAAACTGCCCAGGTTTGTTGCCGTACACCATATCTGTTTACAAACTCCCACGTGACAACTCAAGGACAGCAAATTTGATCTGTTTTCTTCTCACAAAACTTCACAAGCTATATTCCGATTCAAACCAACTAGCTACCAAGTGTGTAAATAGTGGCGGATCTAGAAAATCTCAGTGACAAGAGAACCTATCCGACATATCCATCAACAATATTAACTGAAGCAAAGAAATCTGCAAGTGAAATCAATTTAATCAACAGAGAAATTTTATACACACCTCTCTGAAGTCAAATCAATGGTAGTTTTTTTCCATAAACCAACATAAAGCATTCTATTAATTTATTGCGTCTGACCTTTTGACAATGTCATCGTCTTTTATAATTATGACAATTTGAAATTGTATCACTTCAGATACAGTTTTTGAAGTGTTGTAATATGGTGTAGACTTATTCTACTGAGTTTCACGAACTCACACAGTGTTGCGGTATAATTCGAATAGATCCTAGTGGATGCTCCACTAAGCTAGAATGAATAAAATATGTTGTCGAACATGAATACTGAAATCATCGCATCTATTCATTTGCGAGGTGGTTCATTGAACTCAGAGAGAGGACTATTATAGTCCTACAAGCTAACTTTCTTCGCATTTATTACAACTTTCGAGTTTTTCTCATATTTAAACATGTGACTTTCTTTCCTCTCTATAATCAATCTACTGTTCCTTATTATTCTCGAAGGCATTGTGTTATTCTTTCTGAATAGTCATTCAATTTTTTCTATTAAATGAACAAAAAATATAAATCTATAGTATAATAGAGAATTTAAAAATAAGATTCCCAGATTCACTCAAAAAGGTAAATGTTTTCGATTGCCAGCAGCAATTCAACTTGTTAATAGTACAACTTCAACATACTTCTATGTTCTTCATAGATATGACCATTGAAACAACCTCAACAGCAATAAAGTTCACAAATATAACACCCAGTTTTTTCGGAGCTTATTTAGGCACCATGTCACCGTCAAAAAGGCACCATGTATGCTCTCTCTCTCTCCCTCTCTCTCTCTTTCTCTCTCTCTCTCTCAGTCTTTCTAGGATCTGTTATTCCAATATTATCGATTTAATAAAATGAATAAAAAGTCATAGCGATCTGCCCGTTTTATTCGTAAAAGCACTATCTGCTTAGCTGTATAGTTGAATGTGCTAACACACATTTTTATACCTTGTGCGGCTCCCAGCAACCTTAGCAATTGTCCATTTTTCGTGTTTCGCGCCGTTAATAATACCATAGTAATGGTCTTCTACCTATGTAGTCATAGAAGCACAGTTTCTTGATATCTCAAAAAGTGAGTGTACTGATTTCCTATCTAATTCTATTATTTTTGTCTATACTAGACGATCTATATTGAGCTTTCAAACATATTCCTTTGGATACTGAACACAAAAGATATTCCGGAAGTTTGAACCGCGAAGTCTTATTTGATCATGTGTTAGCCGGTTACATTAGAAATACCGTCCTAGCGTTTTGAAGAATTCATAAAGCCGTCAACGTGGTTGATGTGATGAGGATTTGAAAGAATTTTGAGATTAAATAGAAAAGTACGTATTTCAAATGTCAACGACTAGTGAAATTCTTAAGAAACCTAGACAAAGCCTATGTTTTTATTCCATATCATTCATCTTTCACACCGTTCATTTCTTTCTAGAGTCACGCAATGAGGATAAACAAGGACATATACGGCTTTTGTTGTCCCATGTTCGCTTTATGTGAGTATCATCATGAAACTCGGGCAAAGCTATGATAAGAATGAATATCATGCATATTATGCCATTACTTTGACACAGTGACTAGATCTCTGTGCAACCATTGAAATCCTACTAATCTGACACTTCCAAAAAAAAACAAGCTAGTTCAAATGTTGAATGGTGCGACTATACGCTAATGATTAAATTTAAGTAAAAACCTTGTTAAACTTTCGTCGCACTCGTGACATTCAGAAGTACAGCTGCTCGTCTAAAGTGCAATGCAGTGCGTGCAACGCCAATCAGTCAGACACACTGCGTCTCTGACGACTACGCTGCTCTCTTACGCCGTAGTTTAACGTCGTATACTTTACTGTTTCAGTCCCCGTATGAATGCGCGGCACCAGGAGTACCGTTTGGTTTGTTCTTTCTGCATATCGTACATTTTCATGTCATTGAATGAAATTTACCATATAGTCAAATTGAGTACATATACATTATTTCAGAGTTTAGAAGTACGCCAGGTTAATGATGCTGTTTCTTGTATATTTCACTCACTTCTGACCCATAGGAGTGTTGCAAAGGTATTCGTTGTTTGCTTCTCGATTTCTACTCAAACCTTGGTTCTATAACTGTTAAAGCAATTATTATCTGTCTTGGGATTGGTTGGTATTCTAGTCCAACCTAATTGGTTTTTTAGTTATTTGATAATTACCTGCAATCACACATTCAGAGTGCTCACTTTCAGTTCCAATACAAAGATGACTCGAACTATTCATTGGGATCCTTAGGAACCAAAGAAGTCGAATGCGAGAATATCGATCTTTCGTATGTAAGTAGTTTTATAATAAGAACGCTTTCTTGATAGTGAGCTATGTACCTTGTCGATGACTTGTCTGGTGAGAAAGGGTCGTAGACGTGACCAGAGAGCATGCCAGGTGAAGAGATCTTAGTAAGACATTGTCAGCTGATAGTCACCTACTGTAAGAGCACCAGAACAATGTTTCCCGACTCATATACATGAACAACGAATACGCTAGTTCTTGTTTTTTTTATCGCTTGTATTGTTTCTTATAAACAGTAAACGCAATTATGAGTTTATGTCAATAACAATGAAGGTATCGTGAACTTTGATATTAAAGTGTTATAAATATTCTAATGTCAAGTGGTTACGGATGTGCTTAGATAAGTGAAAACACTCAAAAATGAAAATTCTTGCTAGTCCTTTTGCAAACAGTGTCAAGCAAAACTGACATTGTTTTCAAAAAAATTTGTCAGTCGTTTGAGGTTATGTTAGTCCTAAAAAATTGTTCACTCATTCTTAAGATATTACACTACTATTTAGGAAAACTATAGCAATTGATTCAAAAGCATCTTTATATAAATAACAGGTAGCAGAGCGATATGTAAATATAGGTATCAGGGTATGTTCTTATTTCTTCTAACTGAAATGTTGATTGTTACGTAATTTTTATTTTATTTTGCAATGTCTGATATTATAATGTCCATAGTTGTGCTGAGATGGCCGCAAAACTCGGAACCTCAGGCGGTACTCGAACCCGCACTTACAGATATCCGGTCTCCCGTGGTGATCCATTACACTACAGAGGCCCTTGATCTGCGACCACTCAATGCTTCACTTATAGTAAGTGGGTATCATTATCAGCACTCGCCCCCTAACGGGTACGATCTGGCGAGCAGATACCGGCATTGCATCCAGTTAAGCTGATAACTGAGGGATAACCCGAAACTTCAGACATATTCGTAATTTTATTTTGTTAGTGTTACATTGAAAATTCGGTGGGCGCGTCAATTTCAAATTAGGCATTTTACAAATTTGTAAAGTGGCATTACTGGTATCACGATAGGATATTCGGCAAATACTAATGGAAAATGAGAGCTAAATTCAACCGTTGCAAGCATATGCATGTAAATGCCTAGTCGAATGTAACATTCAGTATCCTTTCAGTATACGTAATCAAAATTATGGAAATGGAAGACTGTACATTGTTATGTCATGATTTTCAATTTTTACAGTATCCATGATACAGGTGGATAGGAGAGCATCTATGCTTGACAGTTTTCGAAATCTCATTAATGATATCAAAACGTTACAGTAACTTTACGTCTAGTTATGAGAATTGCTCAGCCTTTCAATTTGAGTCACTTACTAAGTTCACAAAAGTTGTGTATTTTCTCCCGTGCCTACTCATAGATTAGTAGAACTTAGGTTTGTAGTTTGTTGGAATCTAGAAATGTAGGCGATGGTGTGTAGATTCTGAAAAGCGTAAGTTGTTGGATAGATCATTTTCATTACTGTTGATTTTGATGAGAGGTAGTTTACATCAAAAGTTTGGCATGTTATTTTTCGATACATGCATTTTTTGCTGTTTCTTTCGAGTTTTGTTTAGGACTTTCTCCATTCGCCACGTAACAGACATTGATAATATTTCAGATTAAGATCAACAGCGACGAATTATCTTACCAATTAGAGAAGGAAATTCAACCGTTTCTCGCAGAATTGGATAATACCGTCAAGGCGGCTGCTCCACGAAAACATACTTTTCATAGTAGCCCTACACCTTTGGAGTCTGCAAGTGAGTTGCTGAAATTGTGGCTAGTAAATAGTTGTTGAAACAATATTATTACGAATGCGTCAATTAACTGACCACGAATTGTAAATTGTAAATTTTATTAGTAATATCCTTACCAAATTTCTCATTACTATTTGGTTTTTGTCGAGAATATTCGTCATGCTAACATCCTCATCAATGCAACTAAGCTGTTTTATCCAATATAACTATTTTTGAGACAATCATATGGCGGTGTTCTCTTACGCTTCTATAGAATAAATCGCTTCTTACTTGAAATGAAATCACTTCCATGAAATTATGTAATACTATAAATTTTATTGAATTGTTGTTAACATAGTTTAAAAGATTAAGCAGTAAAACTAAAAAAGTACCACTACGGGCATATTAAAGCACGTCGATAAGCTTTATGTCGAACATCAATGTTTTTCTTGAGCAGTTTGGAAACGTTTTCGTCCCAATGTCTATTTCTTCTGCTTCAGTTCCGCTTCTTGGAGCGCAAATCAGCTTGGAATTTTTCCAACGGCGTCCACGTCCTTGGCCACTGCCAGTGGAATCCGTAGCATGGGAGCGATGGATTCTACTTCTAGACATCTTCAAAGCCAGTTCATACGGTGTGGCTTTGTTGCTTTTAGCGTGTGTAAGCTTCTGTTTCCCAATGAAAATTCTACTAAGATGATAATATTGAAAGCAGTTTCAAAAATATTTTGGCGAATCTTTATATGCGAACAACAAATTGTACAGTCATGATGTATATCGAACAACCTCGAGAAATCTTGATGTTGTATGCATTGCGTGTGTTTATTATATCTATGATAGTTTGTAACCCACAATATTTAAATCCACCAGACTCCTATTGTTCTCAAATGCCATGTCAGGTGTGTGAAGCTGTATCCCCTTTGATTCCATAAATTTGTAGAAACATATTCATAATCTTGGTTATTCAGACGATCTTGCCCGTATGCGTGTTTCCGTTGCGGAAAGCGTCGGCGAGATAGTACTTCAACTATGCAGTTCTATAAACAAACAGCAATACTTGCCAAAGATGCCAACCAGAACGGAACTATCAAATGTCTTCGATTCTAATCTACCTGATTGTCAACCATATTTGTTCAAAGTATGCCGCGTTCCGATTCGACCAGGTCATATCCTTTTTTATTTACGGTGCTTAAGGCATTTTTAAATTTACCCAGCGTTGTCATTGCTTCTATAGTTTACTATTCTCGCGTTTTCAGAAGCTGTACCTCCAACGGGTCTCACTGGTATGAGAAGATACTTACGGGATCTTGTCATCAACTAGATTGTGTCATTTCTATTTTTTGAAGTCAGCATGTAATTTTCGTTTCATTTTTCTTCATATTATTTCGTTAGTTCTAAAAAATAGTGATTTTTCTCAACTTAACCAAATGAGAGTTTTGTTTTCGGTATATGGTACTACTGTCTTTCAACGTTTTTGACTTCAAAGTTTTTGGCTCTAATCTTGTTGAATTTGTATAGTGTTAAACGATATACTAAGTAAGTAGATTCATCGTTTGCTTTCTTTGATATTTTTAGGAATTGTAGTTGTTTAGTTCTCACTATATGAAATTGTGCCTTAGTCGTTTTGCTTTTTTACAATGATTTCTATTTTTCCAGTTGTAGTCGCTTATACTAACCTTTGCTCATTTCGAAATCTACCAACTTTCTAGCACTATGTGTAAATACTTTGTGTGCGCTTTGATTACTAGTTTTGTGTTTGAAATTTACAATTAATTAAACGGTTCAAATGAATATCCACTTTCTACTAATGTTCCACCGTTTCATCGGTCAACAGGCGTTTAAGCTACTCGTTAATCTGGATTAGTTATTCGGATGACTTTCATGTAGAACCACTAATTTTATGATGAATGTATATAGAATAGAAGTCTTACAATATATTGGAAGAGGAACGTGCAAGTAGATGTCTGATGTAGTTCTTGTCAGGTCTACCTATGCTATGAGCTTATCATCAGTCGGTAAATAGGATGTTAGTCAACAGTCTTTTTTGTGAATACAGATAGGAGTAGAAGGGAATAAAATGAAACAAATTATACACTCCAGAAACGCAGTTCCAAAAAGTTCATCGCAATAATAAGGATGTTATTTCAGCATCAGTGGATTTTGATCTGATGACGTATAGTGCTTTGCAAAAGATAACATCTGAGCCTTAAAAATTCATAATTTATTATATATTCAGTATATTATATTTACTAGTATATTCATAATTTTAAGTGATAGTATAGAAAGTAAAAATATGTGAGAAGTCAGATCACTATTTTGGAAGTGATGAGTGTTGAAATTGCGATGAAATTCTTAGAATTTAGGGTGATTTTGATTACTATGAGTTTCTTAGAGTAGAGTTCTTTAGACTATTATGATGGAAATGGTATCACTGTAGATACTTAATTGGATACTTGGACGGCTGTCTTCACGCTGACAATCTTCCATTCGTTTTCTTCCCACACCAATGTTATCCATGGTGGCGGTCTTCTGCGTGGGACATGCGCTGTCCATTCTGTGTTCACCAAATTCTTGTTAGAAGTGAGTACAGTTTTTTGACACGGCAGATGGTCATCCAGTAGGATGTGTGCATCCCTTTTGGTATCATTCAACACTTCTTTTTACCCAGTTGTTGTTTTATGTTCTCATTTTATGATCATCTCATTTATGTCTCGCTTTTGATGCGAATTTTTATAGGTATTCCAGATGAGGTGGTTTTTGGAGTTCTATATCGCGAAGTGGCTCGCTCAGTGGTGGAGGTGCCACAGTGACACGCCGGCCCAATCAGTTCGCGGCTGCCCCCCAGGCACGCATTCAGCCACCTTCACGATGTCACGATGAACATGAATCCGTTGGCGCATCCCGCCACAAGAGATTGATCAACGCCAACAATTATCAATTACCTTATCTTATATCGCGAAGTCGAACGGGATGCTGTGTTTGGTGATTAGATTTGAGAAGATGCCTTTCAAGCGTCGTGTGAGTAAAGAAAATAAATATAGGTTAGGAATAATTTTACCGCTAGTATGTATAGAATCAGAATAGGTAGCAGTCTTCATATACTAATTTATGTAGAGTTTGAACTTGTGAGTGATAAATCTCTGTGATCTGTGAGGCTTCTTTCATGCCAGGGTCATATTGTTTCATTGTTGGAGGGGAATCATTTGCGTTCCCTTTTAGAGTAGTATTTATTCCTATCTCAAATTACGCATCTCAATTATGCACGAACATGTAAAGAGTTCTGCTAAATTCAATGAAGGCATTAAGCTCAATTTATTAATCAAACATAAGACAGATAGATGTTTTATGTTGTATTTCACCAGTGTTCGGACACTTGACAATGGTTAGATTATCGGTCAGCGTTAGAATGCGGTGCGAATTTAATTATAAGAAATTGCTCAAACACCTCAATAAGTACTTATATATTGCAGGATTTCTTTGTTTTCTGAGTTTTAATACGATTATTGTGCAACATTGTGTTTGGTGGTTTTCTAGTAAATGCCATGATTTCTCTTCCCATTGATGAGAGTCGTTTTTTTTGTTGTCAATTTTCATAGGAGGTTACTTATGTAGTAAGGTTTTACATCATTATATAAAATACTTGAAATTTATTAAGTTTCTTTTCTCTTCTTTCTCTTCATCATATGAACTTGTAATTAACGTAATATTTTTTCCATTTAAATTTCGGTCTTTTTTGTGCAGTTGTGTAATATAATCTGAAGTATTGCTTAGGCCATAATATAATAACAATTGGTGCCTTACTTAGAAAACGGAGATTCTGAAACGGGGACCATAAGTCGTAGACTCTTTATTTAATTCCAAAGTACCTATTAATTCAATTTCCACGCATTGAATATGTTTTATTCCCTGCGGAACAGAACAAAGTATACTATTCTTAGGGGGCCTAGTGGCGAAGTGGTGGAGTTGCTACGGTGACACGTAAGCTCAATTCAGTTTGCCGCCACTCCCATTCCTACCAAGCCCATTCTTCCTCGGTCGTTAAATTGATACCAGAGAAATGTGGTTCAGATAAACAGCACTGACATGGTGAAGAGTGGTGAACTCACATCATTGAATAAACCAAACTGCTATTCAGGCGCATTGGTTCACCACCACCATATCACGTTGAACACGACTGCAGTGCATCCGATAACAAGGATTGACCAATACCAAAAATTATCTTACATTATACCATTCCTGCTGGTTATACTATTCTTTTAACATTTCTAAATGCTTTCCGCTATGTTCTTTCATTACGGCCATGTATATTTGTGTCACTTAGATTTTCTAACAAGTTTATTTTCTTATTATTCACTTACTACTATTTTCTTTACGCAATCTTTCTCTATTACTAAACATTCTACGCATTTTACTGTTCCAACTTCTTGCATTATTTGTTGGGAAGAAGGAATACCGAACGAAAAAACGCAGACAGTATTCATAGACATTTCGTAAATTTTGAGGACGCTTTTATTGAAATTCCTCATTCATTGTTATAGTGATTGTTATACAGGCAAGGAATCAGTAGTGCCGATTTGAGCGACTGACCGACCTTACGTGGCAGCGATTAAAGTTATTTTTTGACTTTTTTGAATTGAAGCTTACGTGTTTATTGGTGACTACTCTTCATGATAATGCAACATTTCACCTCCGATTTTTCTTTTTTATCGATGAATGACATTTTCCATTTATTTAAACGTGATTTCTATTTAAGTTTTCTGTGAATTTATTTCTATATTCTATTTTAGCATGTTTGAAGGTAACAATTGCGTTCGCTACATTATAACCTTACGTTTTCCTTTCGTACTTTATGTTCCACATGAAATATTCGAAAATTACTGTCTCTATAATAGTAGACATTGCTTTATTTCTTCCACCATTGTTCTCAATGTGTTGTTTACTTTTGTACTTTCTTCTGCCTGTATCAATATGATTGATTGATTAGGAACATAGCCCACTTTGCTTTCTTTGTATAGCAATTTACATGTAAATAAATATTTTTAGTAATAATTGTTCATTATAGGAAACAATACACCTTTTGTACACAAATAGACCATTCTTGGATTTGTAGATTTTGTTAACGTTCTTATATTTCAAATCCATTTACCTCGATACTTAGATGGCTCGTCTTCACACGTAGTGAGGGACCCACTAATCCTCTACTCGTTCTTTTTTCGTGCGACTGTCGTCTGTTGTGGTGGTCTTCTGCGTACATAGCGACGCCACTCGCGATGGAATTTCGCTGGTGTACTTTTAACTTTACTGGATTCTTGAGGTAGCCGTGCTCTCAGGTGGTTTTATAGTCTTCACCAGAGGCAATTATCAGGTTTAATGGATCGGTGTGCCCTTTGTGACTTTATTTCATAACGACGGTGACGATTCTTGATAGATTTACACTTGTGTAGGTTTCTATGTCCAAATAAAAATCCTAAGAACACATCCCACTCACCTTGATGCAGTAAACGATCTGGAAAGTTTGCAAGAAGTTTAAAGTTGAAGAAGTTGAACAAGCAATAATAATTATATTCTGACCAATGTACAAGATAGCTCCTGAAAACTACATATTCTTAATTTTTTGGATTAGTTTCAGTGAATTTATGCAACAGCTTTTCTCAACCTTTTGATCTTATTTAACCTTTTGATCTAATTCGTGGTTTTCATCAGATTTCACCCATTTTTTAATTCTATTCTGGAAACCTTCATTGTGTTAATACAGCGAAATTCAAAGTTGTATTGAAATTGTGCTGTAGATTATCAAACACATTAATGTTTCAAGTGATCAACTCTTCGAATGCCCCAAATTTCTTTGCCGGAGTTGTGTTTGTTGTTGCCTTTTGTTTTACCTGTGTGTTTGTTTTGTAATATGGATAGACCAACGAAACTGGTGCTCTTCATAACCGATTCTCGTTTGAATATGATCACAATTGCCTACTGCCTCAATTCTGTTTATTCCTATCGTTGGTCATTACATTCACGATTCATGACAATGAAGCCTATGACCGGAAACCGGTCCGATTGTAGCTGGAATTCCACTGCTGTGCATATTTTCCCCCTATTGAATCATCATATTGCGATGACGCTCACCTGAGTGTCACTTTGAAGCATTTGTGAATTAGTGTTTTACTTAGTGTAAAATGGTGTACCAATTGAGCACTTTGTAGCTTGGTGTTTTCTAATTGCTGTCCCTCCACTTAAATCCACCCACCTTTCTATTCTTCTGATGTTTTTGCATTTTTATATGTTTATCATTTTAACTAATAATCATCAACATTAGGTATACTATTTCAATGATTGAGGCTTGGAATCTACATGAATTTCCGAAATTCGTTTTATAAGTAATTACGATAACTATTTTTCTTGCATTCATTGATGGGACCTCGAATCGGGCTAAAATAAAAATGAAACCTATCAGTACCTCATAAAAGTGCAGGGAAAATAAAACTCACTTGCTTTATGAGAAACTTGAAGAGAACATGATTTACAGCATTTTTTTTACAGGTTCTTGTCCAGTTTCCTCTTTAGAACTTCTCCAATATTTCATCAATACTTTTTGCAATTATGTGTGGTTTTCAATCTCATAATATCTTTTATTTACCAAACTTTATTCTAGATATATCTTTGTTTTACAGGCACTTTTTTTTTCAATAAAGCTTCTATGACGTTGATACTTATCGTTGCACTACGAAAAGTATTCTTTTGTGAATAGGCTTAAGTATAACGAATGGATTTTAGTGTTTTTATGTCTTTCAAAACTCTTTCCACGTATTTGAATTTATCACAGCTGCGTTAACTACACTTTATCACTGCATCAACTGCTACTTCAACAGTCACCATCCAGACAGTTTATATCGAGTGCGTCCTAATTAATGTCCTCTTTTAACATAATTGTCTGCTAAAATTTTAATAGAGCATATGCATTCCGCGTTCAATCTGAACACAATTTCGCTCTTTGACTCGTTTCTCTTTGAATGAAACGACTACAAATCATCTCAAGTCTTCTTAGAATTTTCAATGTGATTGGTTATTATATGTTGTGTTTATGAGTTTTCTCGAGAAATTGACAGTTATTTCTCCAGAAAACTATCAGTTGTTAGCTATTTTATTAACATTCAACGTCTTTAACTAAATATTTAATATCCAAGCTTCGGACTTCGTACATCAACTTCGTAGAAATCTTATAAGATCGATCACCTCTTAGAAATCTGGACTGTCCTCGTATTTATTCGATAAATTTCAATTAGCAGAACAGAAATGTGACACGTAAGTTGGTGAATAGTTCCACCATTGTCTCATCTGGCCGGCATGTGCGGTGAGCATCTACATTTCTGTCCAGTGATTATTTTTTCAAATTTAAGATTTATTTCGTGATATTTACGAATTATTTCTACATTTCTTCGCCTATTCGTGTTTGTGCTTCTCTCTACCCTATATGGCATTTAGGTGACGTTCATGATGATTCATCCATTTTTTCCGACAATTTCATCTGTCGAATGTATTGGATTAGTCAACAAGTGCAATGTGATTTAAACCAACTAAAAACAAAAAAAAATTAAATCGAAAAAGACAAGTTTTGATATATTATGGCGTTGCACGTAATTTCTATAAATCCTCAAATTTCACGAACTTTTCTCTTGCTTTTTGATTACCTTCTTCTATCTGACATCTGTTAGTTGGACATATCTTGGTAAATTATTCAAAATCAAATCACAAACTGTCAATTAATTAGAGTTTTTTTTTTGGTGCTCACATGCGTATCATTAATTTTGTTTTTTTCTTACAGTTTTTTCATGTTTATTCTTCTTCTACTTATTACTTTTCTTTAATCGATGGTAGTTTTTGTCAGAAACCAGCAATGTATGGATTCCTTAGTTTCGCTATTGTAGAATTTCCAATCTGCACCACTTAAATAAATGATAGAAACTCCTCAACGTACATTGCAAGATGAACGGCTTAAGAATATGCGTCGTCAAGTTGAAGAAGTAAAGACTGTGAGTCATCGCGCTTCATATAACATGCTTAATGTTTTTTTTTATTAGATTTTTTGCACCAGGTTATGGCTTCAAACGTGGCGTCTATAATGGAACGAGGAGACCGATTAGACAGCATAGAAAGACGTACGGATGAGCTACAAGCTTCTGTTAGTTTTGATTTTCGTTCAGATTTATGGACGCGATATTGATAAACCATTTTGTAATTCGTTATTTCAACGACTTCTGCCGTTGTAGCATAGGGTTGAAATATTGTTTTCTACTTTACTCTTTTCTCAGTCCATCTTCCCGTTGATTATCAACAGACCCGAATAGTACCCAGCACCTCTCCATATCGCGCCAAAGGAATCCAACGTATACTTTCCGTTCTAAAGTCCAGCAGAGCATTAGGTGTCCAGCGGAATTTGATCACTTATAGCTTGTATCCATCGGTCACCATTTGTATCACTCACGTGATTGGCCTCACTAATGTTCGATAGCTTGTACTGCTACATCTCTGATTTTTGATCGCTGACGTAGGTCGGAACTTTATATTTCCTCTTTCATTTGTGTGATACTAGTAATGCCTATTATAGCCTTTCCGATTAAGCGTGCTCAGTGGTCTTTCGTTCACCTTTTGTCACATTCAGTCGATGGTGTCAAAAAGTAGACTAGAACTTTTGTCTTTCTAGATTTTGCATGATTTTTTTAGAAGTGTTTGTAAATTGCTTTGAGGAAATAGTATCACCTTGTAAAAAGCCCTGTTATTAGGTTAGGGAGATATTGTTGTAAAACGGCGAAATTTGGGTTGTGAAATTCTTGTATAAATCACGAAAAATTCCGATGTATGGGACGGGAAACACTTTGTTAGTCAACACTTCCGTGACCGCTTCTGATTCAATCGAGTCGAAAATTTTTTTTTATATCTATGGAAGCGAGACATAGTGGTTAGTCTCACTCCCTTCATACTTCTTTGAGTATCGCCATTGTGCAAATATGGTCCATTTTGCTATTGCTATTTGTCCATCCTTTCCGAAACCTTATTAGTTGACGCGGCTGTTCTTTTCCTAATGTTCTGCCATTATATATGAAGGGGTTTCTTTTTGAAAAGCTTATGGACGATAGACATCAAGTAGTATGTGAAGAGATGAGCTAGTGTTACAATGAGAACTGGCGGTAAATTTTTCAGATGTTCTGCTTTAACACTATCTGATCCAAGCACTGTGCGATTTGAAACCGAGAAAATGGCTTGTCAGATTTTTGGAGGGAGGCTTGAAAATAACATGTTTTGTTCTACTACAGACTTCTTAAAATAGCAACTTCCCTAGTTTACGCATGAAGCAAAAAAACGCGGGACCGGCGATGATCTGATGCCGTATGGAAATGTGAGACAACACCGTAATACATTACGCAAAATTTCTATTTCCTGTGGCATTGTCTGTTCCCTTATTTATTATTTTCATTGCAAGATTTCCAATTCTGTTATAGGGATAAGGTGCTTTTGGAATTGTTAGTTACTTAGCATCATCTTGCCCGTTGAACCCTGATAGCTGCTCTCATTTTTCACTTCATCCAATTTTCTAGGTATTAATGTGAAATTCTTCAGACGATCTTCGATGGCCAACTTTAGCATTAAAATCACCAACAAGGACCTAATAGATTGTGTGATCTCCTCTGTGGAAATTCCTCAAATCGTCGGGTTGTATTTACAGATGTTTCTCCTTTGTCCTTTAACATTTAGGCAATCTGATTTCATCATAAGATATTATCAGCCTCTCTGTACTCGTTCTAGCCAGCGTTACCATATCGTGGTCTTTTTCAAGGTAGAGGGAATGAGACCCATTTTTTTTTCTGTCATTGTACCCACAGCCAACTTGTAGACCTGTTCCGCAAGGCTACAAAATTATTTACTTATTGCTGCTTGTCTCTATATCTCAGATTCAATCGGAGCTTATTTATTGGAAGCCACTCCTAACCACCTTCCATCCATTTACTAGTCGTTCGACTGCCGACTGCTGGTCGAATCGACGTTTATGATGTAATCCGTATACACGTAAGTGTAAGATAATAATTCAGATATTTGTTGGCGTTGATCAATGCCTTGTGGTGGGATGCGCCCTGCATTCATGTTCAACGTGATATCGTGGAGGTGGCGTTCGCTGTTGGGGTAGTCGAAGGCTGTTGTTGTGCCCCTCTCCTCCACACAACTAGAAG
>KN716378.1:87063-127474 GCA_000816705.1 Dictyocaulus viviparus
TGGTTTGAAGAAAAATGTTCGTTGTCACAGATTATTACTAATTGAATTAGTGGGATATGTGACGGTTAAGATAAAAACCATAAAATGAGATACAGTGCATTCAGATGGAAAGTTACGATGTGCATGTTTTTATATTGTTGGTTTAAAAAACGAACGTTATCCATTGTAGATATGAAAAACGTAATAATTTCAACCATTCTTTGCTCATGCTTCGGCAATACAAAACGGGTGTGACTGAAGAAATAGGTGGGCGAAAACCAATGGAGATTTCCAATAGATTCTTCAGATATTTCAGAATTATTGTTCCTGATCTAACAAATGATTCATTAAAAATCAGAGATAAATTATGAATCATAAGGGCTCTGACTAACAAATATAATGCTAGAATGACTAACAAGTCTCCGCCTACTAAATTTTCATTCGTGAGTTCAAAGATAAAGTGTGCTCTCGTAGTTGAAAACAAATGAACTTCATCCTTGTATAGAAACGCGAGCATTACCGTATTAAAATAATCATTGAATTCATCGTTCAAAGTAATAATCTTGATCACGTCAAAATTTTTGGGTATTAACATTGCCAATATTCTATAGAAAGCATTAACTTTGAAGATGAGTAGAAAAAGTGATTTTATAAATGCATTACTGAGATGAATTCACTAATTTGTTGAGTATTGACGCTTAATTTTGGGTAAATGTTGCTTTAAATCAGCACGACTAATTACTCATTAGATTTATTTTAATCCTTTGAAAATCTCACTCTGCCTGCAGTGTCTATAATTTCGAGCTGTACGGGACGTCCTTTACACATTAATGTCTTCTTGTACCAATCTTCTACTGTCGGATCGTACGTTTCTTTATATTCATTAGAAATAAATCGATGGATCTGAAACGATTCGCTTCACTTTGTCAGACATTCCATGGAATTAGGATGAAAAACAAGTATCATAAAGGGGATCACTGCAATAACTATCACCCGGATCATCTGCCGTTGTGCTCATTGTACTCCTCGTACTACTGCGTTGAAGAGTCGCCAATGAGTTAGTGACGGAGGCACAGCTCCGTGTTATTTATTTTATGATATGATCGTTATATTTGATTGTTTAGATGTTTAGCTTAGAATGTTTACTTTAGGAGCTTAGTCTGCTAATAGAAAGATGAGTATTACTTTTCATTCTGAAATAAAGTGACGTCTTTCCAAACGGTTCACTGCCTCAACGTAGCTGAGAATTATTCTTTGGATTTCCATTTTCAAATAGAAACCAGTTAGCCTCAGTAACCTATACGCAGGGTTATACCGTCTTTGTCGTCGACAGTTAAGAAAACAATGAGATGTCGAAAAATCGACCAAATTAAAGTAAACAGTTTTAATCAGCCTTATTTATTTATTCACATCGTATGCCTATGGGGCATCTTCTAGTTGATCTCAGTGCAGTCATAAACAACTGTTATCCGTTTTAAAGAGGACCCAAGTTTGAGGTAGACCCTATTTCGACGTCTTCCACCGAACAACACACACACAAAACTCAACAAGTCAAGCATGGCAGCATCAAGCACAAAACAACCAAAACCCGTCACTGCATGAGATGCGACCAGATCTCTCTCCTGACCAAATGTCACATGAATGGAACCGAATGTAAAGAGCGACAAGCCACAGAGACTGTTTCCTACTTTGTAAGTGGAGTAGCACAAAACTAAACGAATTGATACTTCTTGTCCGATGAAAAAAATTTATACGCCTAATTTTATTTGTGTAGGATTTGCTTAAGACCTATCCATCGCTCATTTTGTTGATCTTTATATTGATATAAAATCCTACCGTCTGCACTAGACCTTCTTCATGTTATTAAACTCTCTAAAAGAAGTCACTGATCGAGATTAACAGATTCAAAAATAGGTGCTCACCTTTTCGACTTCATAAATCATCTGACGATTTGCTACGCATGACTAGGTTTGATACCTCAGCCATGTCAAAGAGCATAAGAACTACTCACAGGGCGCTTACAGGTTTCATATCAGTACAACCAACAAAAACAACACCAAGCGCAGTCTTCTCAGTACAGACCCCCAAAAATCATCTCTCCTCCAAGATTTGAAGAATTACTTATCAAAATCTAAACATAGGTAGGGTGTTCATATAATGAGAAAAAAAGACGAGAAATGCACAGAAAAAACAAAATCGTAAATAGTACGATGCGAACGTGTTCATGGATGACCACTTGTGAGATAAACAGTCGTGTTGGAGGTGAACGTCAAGAAGCTATGCTCACAGTTGATAGCGATTTCATGATCATGGAATAGGTCGCATTGCCATCACTATTTGTGCAGAAGAACTACGGTCGTGCACAAAGGATTGCTGAGCTGTGCTGTGCACGAGTCATCCAAGTAAACAAGTAGAAGTAACCAAGTAGGAAAACTGGAGTCAAAAGATTTAATTCAAGCCTACAGAGAACGTTCCCAATAATTTTAATAAATAATTAAATATGGTTAATTTCCCAATAATTGAAGAATAGCGAACATTATTTCAACACGTTCAAAATATAACTCATTTTAACGGGGATGATGAAAACAAATTTTTATTAAGTGTCACGCGCAATGTTTTTTACATTGGAAAAAAGTTAGCTATCTATTATATTTATAAAGACCCTCGATTAAATAAAAAATAGGCTCGTTTCGGGTTGTCGTATGCAGAACTCTCACATATCAAACGAAAAGTTTAATTCGGAAAAGTATTGCCAGCAACTCGGTAATTGGAAGGTAGTAGTCTAATAAGGGAGGGTAGGGAGCGATGTTGAATGACAAGGACATCATCATCATCACAGCATCACGATAAAGCTGAAATTTCGTCGCAGCCACAATTCAACAGACTCACACCCTCCGATTTTCAATTGCTTTTCCTTTCAAAATTTTTTGGAGGACAAAAAATTCAAAAGTGAAAAAAATATCAAGCACTACTTTTCAGAAATACTATATACAAATTGTCTTCACACTGTCAAAAAATCATTATTACTAGTGGCAATTAAATTTTATCTTGGAGTTCATTGACGGCGAGAAAAATTGCCATTTGTTTTATTTCAATAACGGCCAGAACATCTAAATAGATCTTATAATATTTCTTCCAATTTGTCTCATATTTATCATGTAAATTCTCAATTCATTATATCACAAAGCTCTATCAGAAATATTTACTTTAGCTTCTTTTTGAATTTTTGTGTAGCTGAGACTTACAAGAGATGTTTTACCGCTTGCGGGCGCTCCAAGAACGGCTATCTGGAAAGATCTCTTCATCCGAACACGTTGTCTGTATTAGGGATTTGTACAAACAGGTCGGTTGTCTGAGCTAAATTTCCGTAAAGAACGTGATTCTTTAATAATAATGCGAATGACGAAAAAAAAATAAGCGAAAATCCTTATCAAAATGTACATGATAGAGGATCATAGTTGAGGAAGAAAACTCATCATTCAAATCACAATGTTCCCTTCAGTTCTTTAAAAAGAAGAAATAGATCGTCGATGATGTTTATTGTTCTCGAATAAGTGACATTGTTCCTTTAGGGAAGTGAACATCATATAAACATTCATGAAAAAATAAGGAGAAGGCTCAAAATTTATGATTATATTGTAAACAATTCACATACAAATCGTCCTTAACCCTGCAAAGGAGAGATCAAATCTAAATGTTTTGTTTTGACGAATTTCTATCTTTTTTTTTCTAAGGTGAAAAATTTTTCATTTGTAATTTACTGTTCTGAAGTTTATGGCTTAATTTTTTCATTCTTCATGCTTACGAGTGCAGCTAGAAATATGTCCGAAAGAGTTTTATTGGAGTGAGAACTTCTATAAAACTAGAAGGATATTTCTTAAACCGTTTAATCCTTACCCTGATATCTTGAATCGCTTACGTACTACACGAGACTGTTCATAAACTAGTAATACCAATCATATTATTCCAATTGATCAAAAACATAAACTTTGTATGCTCCATGCATAATTGAGAATAACTTTTGCCGAAAATTTTGCCAACGTAAAATGTCTAGGATATTATGAGTTACAAATCTTGAGTTAACTGAATGAAATGTGAGTATAAATGTATAGGAATGAATCACAGAGCAGACGTTCATTCGCTTGCAATTGGGCCAACAATCGAAAAACGGGAACAGAGCGCTGGCGATTGAGATATCAATCTGCTGGAAACGCTCGTCTTCATTACGTTCAAGGACAAACGGTGGAAAACTACAGTACATATACGGCTAGTCTTTCACCGGACAGATCTCCTCATGGCATTGTTGCAACTGTTAGAATTGGATATCGACTCACTTCTAACACATTTCAGAGTCTGTCAGTCAAAGCTCATATTCAGTAAAGCTGCTGCTAAGTTTATAGATGAAAAAAGATAAGGTATTTGTTGTATTGTTTCATACGTACAATATAACAAGTCCATAATTATCTGAGTAATATTTTCACTCTAGTTCTCCAACATATAAGTATAAAGTGATGACCCGCTATACGAAAACAAAATAGTCCTGTTAAACAATTGCAATAATTAAGAACAAAAAAACCTATATAAATATAACTTGGAAAAAGGCACAATATGCATATGTACCAAAATACATTCACAAGAATTCAAAGTTTTCGTACATGTTATTGTACGAAACGGGGGTGGTCGTTCCACTACAGGATTGTTGGGCAGATGCTTGCGAAGAAATAATAGATGAGCTCTTGCCATCGTTAAAAGTTGAACCGTTGATTTTTTGGATGAAGTACTCGTCACCCAATGAGTCTACAACGTCCAGAATGTCCTAAACAACCATATGTCACACTTTTTGAAGCGATTCCCCACTTGAAGATTGGATTACTCACCTGCCTAGATTTTCCGTGGAACGCTGCTAATTGTACAAGTTCACGAAGGAAATCATCGTTAGGTGGAACGACAGGAGGCAAACGGCAGTTGCTGCTAAATGATCAGAAAGCGGTGTAAATATAAAAGTTTCATTTTTTATTATTTTTATTCAGTAGTTTCAGTACATATTGAATATTCAACCATGATCTCAATACCTCTTTAGATAGTATAAAGCATGCCGTTAATCATGGGATTGCGCCCGCCCATCCGTGTTAAACACGATATTTGGGGAAAGGGTGAGATGGGGTAACTGAATGCAAGCCTATTAGTTATATACATTGGCTTAAGTGGGCAATCTCTACTAAGTTGGTCCTGCTTGTTATCTGTCGTATCACCGAACGTTGAACGATGTGCTTGACAGAGTGGGTGGCGGCGAGTGCGCAACCTAGCCAACGTTTCGCTGTGGCACCTCCCACTGCTGTGCTGTATGCTCTAATATTTCGTTACATAGCCTTATTTTGCAATCGAGTGAAATAAAAATGTAATGAAGATAGCAATGATTGAACTTCAAGGCAAATTGACAGAAATTCATACTTGTAGCTTTATTAACGTTTGCATCTAAATGCAATCCTTATCTTGCAGCACTCAGTGTGCATTCTTTACAGATTTCCTCAATGTTTTGGAGATTATAGGTGATTAATATTGATTGTTTCGAAGCACAACATACCTCTCAACGTCAAGTTCATGCTGATCTGCAGATGGTGGTTTCACTTTGCAAGTTACAACTGCGATTCGCATAGCCGTAAATCTAAACTAACATCTATTAACAGCATATCTTCACTAATACTATTTTTGACAATTTGATTAAAACACCTAGTAAGATTTGCTGACCTAATGTTCTGCATAGCAGCAATGTCTCCCGAATGAGTGACATTACTGGAGATGTCACGACTTCCCTCAGATCCATCACAAACGCTGCTCTCTCCTAACTGAGATAGCACTTCAGTGATCCGTATAACCTGATGCGACGCATTCAGAATGTATTTCACCTAAAAGAATCGCGAACACAGGCTTCAAATGTTTGATTTTTTTTCAGCAATCAAGTCGTTTCTACGTTTATAGTTAAAGGCCCAATTTTTTGGCAAACCAAAAAGAGTAATATTAATAACATGGCAATCATTTAGTTATCAACAAGTTTTTCAAGGGATAAACTATGTTTATTCTAGCTATGAAACAAGTATGGCATTAATGGTAAGCCAGAAACGAGGCGAACTTTAATTTTTCACCGCCCATCTCTCTCCAGTAATACAAAATTTATATATTGATATGGTAGAATGATACGATGTAAGTCCAGCTCTTGACCTACCTTCTCAGCATCCGCAATATCTCTTAAATAGTCTTTTAGACATTTTGTTTGTAGCTTCTTCAGATCCAGTGGTTCTAAATGGATAGGCCGAGTCGCTCGATAATCAAGAGTATGTGCCATAGACTTCACCGTGAAACATATGGTTCCTATACATATATACTCCAAAAAACGACGACTGATTGAAAATAACCACTATTATTACTATTATTATTATTACCTCCAGTAACAAACGACAATCGCATTATCAAAGCGGATTTATGCGGTTCGAGAAGTTTATCGCTCTGCAGAGTGCTATATTAAACAACATTTCATGAATAATGAAGTATGAAATGTGAAGTGTTCACCTCTTCAAACTCGAGGAATCCCAACAGCAAACCCATTTCCCACAGTTTTCGAACGTTGTTTCGAGTATCGTGAAAGATCTGTAGCAACTCAAGCATACCTCGCCACACCTGAGAATGATGACTAATAGAATATTCAGCAAAAATGTTACTAATTTTCCATGATATATAATGGTTTAGTTCTTATATCCCTGAGGATGTCAAATGAATCACAAACCGTTGAATCTCAAACGGGTTTCAACCCACATCTACAGATATCCAATTTGGTTTGCTACCGACTGCTCTGCCGATATATTATATCGGGTTATCCCGTAATTATCAGCTCACATGAATGTAATGTTGATATCGGCTCACCAGATCAAATCAACGAGTGACTGCTGATGAGATATTCACTTTGAAATAACGTGGTAAAAGTTTAGTGGATAGCTGTCACGTGTCACACGACACTGTATCTCTTTGTCACGTGAGTCTTTATTAAGGTTGCTCGCGTAGAGCATTCCGCTCAATGATGAAGTGATTTCCGCCTCAAAATTTGGTGATTAAACGATCATTTGAATAAAGTACTACGTTAACAACGTATTGAAGTTGATAATTAGAGTTCCGTTATGAGGTTTTAGCATAATACACATATCCAATGAAATACGGAGAATGGAACATAGAGTTAGGTTGGAGATTGAAGATTAAACGTGAAGAGAATGTCCGAGTTTACTGCACTATTAATATATAGGAGTAAGACGAGCTTCTCCTATTGCAAGTTTTCTTCTACATCTTTTCTTTTCACCGTAGCCATTTGTATCAATGTTGTAGATTACGAAGTTTGAGTATAAAAGTCACTTATATTATACAGATAGACGTAGTGAAGAATAATTATAGGATTGGAGAACTGTGAATAATTAAAAGTAGGTGTTTAATAGGTAGAGAAGATCCAATGTACATATTATCGATCTTCTCCATAAATAATAAGTGAATCACTTATTGATCGTATAGTAATGACTTCGGTAGTGCAATCGGTAGCACATCTGACGGGATTTCATTTTCCTTCAAATAACAGAACAAAGAAAAAGGAATTACTTACGGAGAAGCGGACATTGGTACTGCCACATTCGTAACGTAGATGCGGGCACAGAACATTTTTGAATTTCACGATTTCTAAACAAATTTTGTTGATTAGAATTAGTCAATTTCTTCTATACTTGTCGAGAACTTAAAACCAACGTAATATCTACATTTTTACAAAGCTTATTCAACTAGAAAGTCAGATACGATATGCAATATGAACGATTTAGGTTGATTTAATTCCTTTAGCGTCTATTATGTATAGATTGAATCAAAAAAAAAACGAAAAATTTCATAACGCTATAATTTAACAAATGCTTGTTAGGTGTCAATCGAATACAGGAAATTTTTAAGATATTTCTTTTAGATATTCCACATTAATATAAGAGAGATCAGCTAAGCTTCGCTGCTGTAAATGAGAGTGAAGATCGGAATTTAATTATTCTTCGAAGCTTCTGATCGGAATTTAGTTATTCTCCGAAGCTTTTTTACATGTAAGCCAAAGAAAGACGTATTACTCTGAATTCCATTGACATTGGCTCCGTCCTCGCCAGACTGACAGTCGGGGCACTGCAGTTTGTATTTCAGTAACTGGAAATCTTCGTCGATTAAACCTCGTTGCACGCCTGCGTTCACTTGAAAGTGCTGTTTGTACAAATGCTTAAATTGTTCCCAATGCATCCCTGAATGTAATAACATCAATATTCGGCTAAAAATCTGCTACCATTGAACATCGTATAGCCTCCAGCATTTTGAAGTGTACGTTGCTTTTGCTTTCAACTTTTCTAAGTGTTCTTTGTGAATTCGCAATACTATAGGTATTATAGGTGTGGAATGCAACAGAATGTTTGCAAGATATTTTCCTAGTTCCTGGAGTGAATGTATGAAGTAATATCACTGAAAAAAATGAAAACCATACCGTCATCAACCCATTGGAGAATTAATCCTTCTTGATGATTACATCCGTACAGCCAAAAAATAGTGGCCGTATATGAAGACATCATACGTTGCACCTGACAATCCTGTAAGGGTGAATTGTTATGATTTCTATTTGATGAACAACGGTTTTGATTACCTGATTTCTACGTGTAGCGATAGTGAACGGAAGAGACAGATTATGAGCAGTAGCAAATTTTCCCGAAGGGCTGAAATGCAGAATCAAAATTATTTCTTTTTGTACAAACACTGGATTGCTAAGCACTCTTTATTCAAATGGCTGACGTTTTGGAGGTTCCCTTCTTTAGAGCACGGAAAGGTCAGCTTATTCACAATTCTGCTAGTTGAACATCACTACTCCAACAGAGAGAATTATCAAATTCATAAAAAACATAAAAAAATAAAATGTACTTATTGTATAAGAGAAATAATAAATATTACATTGATAATATCAAGTAATATTGTTATGCAAAACATAAGATTTTTATTATATTGAAAAGGATTGAGTAGTATATAAAAAGTTTATTCGTTCTATTGGCTTGATAACTCTCATGTTTGAGTAATGGAGCTGCTTGTCAGTGAAATTGAGAATAATCTGACTTCTTCAAGCTCTCCAGAAGGAAACGTCCGAAATGTCAGCTATTTGAATAAAGAGCGCCTAACGACCTCGTGTATGCTGAAAAAGTAATAACGATTTTTTTCTCCTTTGCTGAATGCTGAGATTCAGCATAGATAAAAGTACGTTAGGTCGCCTAGTTTGCTGGCGTCAATCCTGAGGTTTCACGTGAATGTTAACTATTTGATACAGTTATTACGTTTGATTGTTTGAAATCACGAAGAGGAAAAGTAATGGGATAAATAGAAAAGTTTGTGTGAAACACATTTTACGTCCCCATTTCAGCAATGGACATTTGATGCAGAATAAAACTACATCATTAGCTTACAACCTGAACATTGTAGCTTTGATGTGAAAGTAGAAGATTGGTCTTTTTCCGTTCGATTTATCGTTCTGCGTGTTTGACGGTGAGAGATCCTAAAAAGTCATGTGTGAATCATTTAGTTATTGTATGCAAATCATTTGATGTGTGATTAATTCACGACCGAAAGCACCTGGAAAGAGTTGTGCGTTGATTGTCTACCTTTTTGTCGAGTTGTGCAAAGTAAATGTGGATAGGTGGCCTGCCAGTACCTAAACTTTACGCGAATGTGACATGAGCAAAACATGTCAATATTTGAAGTAGTCAAAATTTACGTGCAGGACATTTTGGCAGGTGATAGCAATGGTAGACAAACCTGTATTTTGCATTATAGACAGGATAGATGATCACATACTCTTTGCTATTCACGTCACTTTTCTTATGAGTTGTGCTACCAACCGACTCGTTACGTTCTGAATAGCTTTTTTTCAAATTAGAAAAAATTTTCGTTCATGCTTAGTCGTTCACTTGGTCATATTACAAGATCTTTGAGGATGAAACCGAACTAAATTTATTCTTCAACACAGGAACGTAATACAGCTTATCTTCAACACGTGAGTAACTTGATTTCCTTAACGATAACTTATTCTGTCACTTGATTGCATGAATTTGAACCAACGAATTTAGTTTGAAAATTCTACAATCATTGGTATAAAAGAAAAAGATTAAAAACAGCTTTGCTGAAATGTACAGTTTCGGTATTAAAAATATAATGCATTTTTCTAATTTCCCCAGAACACCTAAACATGAACCTAACATCACACAAACAAAGAATTTTTCGTTTAAATTAATGTTTTATAAGACCAGTTTTCACATCAATATATAGCCTGAAGGAAATCCTTGAGTATGACTTATTAATATTCAGCTCCTTATTATCAGGATGAACACCATTACGTTTGAAATGTGGCTAATGGTTTTTATAACAGCACTTAATACGACCTTTGACTAGCAAATAATTTTCTTCTTTGAGTAGTCTCAGCCTTTCAGAACGAATTTTTCAGTGACTACTACCCATTAGCCCCTCTCATTACGATTAAAATAATCGCCCTCCCCAATGCAGGTCAACTTCGCCCACCAAAGTTTGAACGACAGTCCTCCTCGATGTCGCTGCTGCAAAAACTCAGTCCTTATTCAAAACTACTTTAAAATATAAATAATTAAATAGTTAAATTAAGATTTACTGCGGTGAACTCAAAATCTACAGATTTAAGAACATGAATTTCCACCTCCATTGGTGGCGGCGTTACTTCTCTTTGTTCCTGACGTAGGTTTCATGGCAAGAAGAGCAGCCGAAGGACATTGAGTGATTTGATTTGGTTGCTGCAGCAAACGAGCACGATTCATCTCAGACTTAAAATATAGCTCATAATAATTTCCAGTAAATCAAAGATTTCATTTAAAAGTAAAAATGATCAAGGAAACCTGAATATTTTCGGCCGTTTCTTCGGAAACAACCTGGATCTCAAAATCCTTGAATACAACTCCTCTAGCTAGTGCTCCGCAATTCATACTGTAAGGATAATTCTCTTAGTTTCTTTGATAGGCCTAGAACTGCTACTGTAGAGCACAAAATCAAAGAACAAATTCGTTGTTCACCACAATGCCGAAGGTTTTTCAAACGATCAGATTAGAAATGGTGATATGGAAAAAATTTCGACATGATAATTTTTAATATTTTGATTTTGAATAACCTTGCGGCTATATCGATACGTTAGTAATTAGGGCCAACCACAAAATTCAATTTATTATGAAGGTTACCGTACTATTATGTCGGGTAAAGACTAATTGCAGTTTACTCATTGTTGCGATTTGCTGTTTTATATGGATTCCCGATTCAAAATAAATGTTGTCGTTCACACGTCATTTCTATGAGATTTCTCGTTTCACGTTTTATGGTTCACATAAAATTCATCACAATATAACCATTCTATATATCTTCTGTATTATGGAAAATATGACAGACAAGAAGCAAACTCGAGCAATCTTCCTATTAGAGTTCAAGATAGACCATAAAGCAGCAGATACAGCTTGCAATATCAACGACGCATGTGTTCCAGAAACTGTTAATGAATGAAAGTACTACAGTGGTACCTGAAGAAGTTTTGTGAACGAGACGAAAGACTTGAAATTGAAGAATGCAGTGGTCGACATAGAAAGTTTACAACAACGAACAGAGAGCAATCATCGAAATTAAATGTCTTAAGACTACGCAATGTTACAGATAATTCAACGTTGTGCGGTCGTCCTCCATTTAAATAAAACTGTTCAGATGAAAAATTTCGCTAAGTGCCTGCTGAACTCACTCCGATTCAAACACGCAATCGCTTTGAGAGGGACGCAGGTGGTAAATCGCGGACAAAAAGCGACCGTATACCTGTCTTAAGACACGGGTGGATTCAAAGAATGTGATCCTGTACTGGCTGGCTCATACCCTATGTATTTCCATAAGTACATCTGTGTATAAGTGCGCACTTGTGTCTAGGCGTATACGGATAGCAACCTGCTCGTTAATTCGTCCAGGAGCCCGCAAGCAAACGTCTAGGAAGTATATGGGAAGCAGCTAGGGGTCGTCTCCAATAAATAAACTCCTGTCCACTCGTTTGGATATATTGATGGGCCGCCCATGAATCGATAAAATTTTTTCAGCTACCGCCAAATGGCTTTGCAGCCTTAGGAACAATCGGCTTATTGTCACGACCCCGAGAGCACCGGTACGGTAGCGTCGAGTAAGACGAGTTTGGAGAGGCTGCTAAAAGCTTAGTGCCAAACCAGGTTATCTAGATGTGGAAAGACTAAGACGATGATATGTACGTACAACGCACAGACGCTTGCATCATAACCCTCCATATACCCCTTTATGCATGTTAAGAAAATGAAGTGCGATGTCATCGGACTGGCCGTCACGAGAAAACACCAGTCACTATGCGCTTTTTACGACACTGGAGAAGAGTTGTTCCTTGTAACAAGAAATAGCAGACGTATTAGAGGCGTAGGTGCCCTCGCTAATTCCAATTTGGTTATGAACATCAAGAATGAACTCTTGAGCTCATACGCCAACGTGGCATAAAGGCAGAGGCAATTTAACGTATGAACTTGCGAAACGCTGCACAGAAGCAATAAAAGAAGTTCTCAAAGAGAAAAGAGCAGAAGTAATGATTGTAGCAGCTAGCAAAAGCATCCACAACGTCCACGATGCTTCACAAATTATAAAGCCGAGATAGTGGTACTCGGATGCTAAGACGGAACGACTATATATTTCAGAAAAAAAATAGAGGAAATCATCTACTGTACCGAATATTGCTACTTTTTCCACCCTATTCTAGCTTACCGTTCATATTACATATCAGTCCCACCATTATAATGCCACTCTAATAGGATAAAGCTATGAAAGCACTCCAACCTCATTTCTTTGATCTTCTTTCTACTTTGACTTTACTTCCTTCTTTTCTACGACACTTCTGTTTAAGATTCTCTTGGTATATTTGTCTCATCTTAGGCATTGGATTCCTCGACAAACCACATCTATTCACTTCCTCTCAGGGGAGTTTATTCCCATAGACTCATTCTGCTTCGTACCGCCATCGATACATTAGTTCGTTTGTGTTTATATTGTATACTTTAATAAAAGTTTTTTCAAAGTTTTTTTTTTTTGATGACAAAGACGCCTTCATTGTAATAAATAATTGATAAAGGTGTGTTTTAGCCTAGCTATGATAATTCAAAATTCACGGTTCAGAACGGTAACTTTTTAGCAAGCTAATGATATCAAATTTTTTCAAGTGGAATGATTTAAGAAGCAAGCAATAAAAAGGATGTCAATTACCTAAATAAATTATTGGTAACGAGAATAGCAGTGGTAGACGGCTCCGTGGCTAATACACAATCACTCATCAACAATTCCAAAGCTCCAAACACCGTCTGAGAGAGTTGTTTCACTTCATCGTCAAGAGAAAATATTTTCTTCACTATGGTAACCTCATAACGGAGACCCTGAAACCACCGAAATTGACTTTTTCAGAGAAGTTTACTTAAGACGTGCGATTTATTTGAGAGTGGTCTTTTTACTGCACTTCCCATCCGCTGGCACTTGCAAATACACAGGTGATTTACTTTTTTGGCTTTAACCACCAGACCTGGCCTTTATCCTGAAGAAGACGATTTCCACCATAAACAATAGGAAAAGTCTACTTTTTGAAGGTGAATAAGAGATGTTTGACTTACTAGATGTTTCAACTTTGAGCTAAAAATATATAAGCTTTGCCTTTGATCAATCCCACGTATTCGTGTTCAACGTGATATTATGGATTAAATACGACTGACTTCTGTATGGTGACTTTACTGGACCACTCTTCACCAAGTCAGTGTTGTTTATATTAACCGAATTTCGTTGGCATCAATCTATCGAACTAAGAGGGATGGCGGGAATAGTAGGCCTGGGGAGCGGCCTGCCTATTATGGTAGCACCTCCAGCAGAGCTTTAAGCGCTCCCTGTCTGAACTTTGAGAAAAGTTTTTTTACAGGAGTTATTGCAACGTCTAAACCTTCTAGTACTCAAAAAATTGGATCCTGCCAAAACGTTAGATTTTATTTGTGCTGTATTTTTCATTAAAACACAGCATACAAATTCCGAACAATTCTTATTAATTCTTTCTGTCTGGCAAATGACGAGATTAAAGAACACCCAATCTTGGGAGAAAGAACATCTCATACTTGTAGCCGAGCCGCCAAAACAGCTAATATGTACATCATTATAGAGTAAAAGGCGACAAGGTTGGTGACTGGCTCGTCTAGCTGGGTTTCTTGATCTCGCATCCGTGCAATCTGAGCAGCACGTACGTCACGCCATCGAGCTGCGCTGTACATGTTGCAGAACACCTAAGTAAAAAGATAGTTGTTTAGAATGATAATTTCAACCAACAAATTAACACTCACTTTCAAATGATCTATGCAAGGTCCGAGAAATTCCTCACTGAATTTGGAACAAAGTCTGCGAAAATTTTCAACTTCTCTTTGGTGGTGGAATGTTGTTATGCTGAACTGTCTGTAAACTGGTTATTTTAGAACACACTGCTTTGTACATTTATTTTTTAAGCCTATTGAACCAATCTCCTACAGTTGGTGTTAATAAATAACTAGGTTTGTCTAGTACCTGCGACTCAATTTTTTACTTCTTATAACAAGAAATACAAGACCTGGTTAGCAGATACAATTCATGTAGAGTCCTCTCAGTGTTCTGGCGTAACAATTCGAAATCTGTATCCTGATAGTATCCCATGAATGGCATGTTCACACTGTAACATCTTGCTACGTAAGCTCAATAATTATTTCAGAAAAAAGTAGGAGGACGACTTAAAGGATATATGAGGTATAAGGAGGAGGGGGTCATGATTGCACTGATAGGCTCGTACCACAATGGTGTAAGTGTAACAGTGATATAAATACAAGGCCAAATGAATGCATCGGAGTTCTTCGCAGGCTTACTAAGCGCACCACCGCTAATTCTCCGAGGTCAGTTAATTGGTTCCAGAAATGTTTTGAAAAGATACGCAGCACTAATTGGATAGAAGGCAGTGAACTAAGGTCAGCATACTTACTAAGCTCTCATTTAACATCCCTATGACAATATGTTGAAAATGAATGCTCAGATGCATCTGGCATGAAATCATCATCTCCTGAACATATCTTAATTATTCATCTTACGTAACATGTAACAGCAGCCACGGTGACCAGTATGTCCGACCTAAGAAAATCCACGCCTTCTTTCGTTCAGAGGTAGGTTTATTGGTATAGAATGATGTAAATGGGAACTACCACTGACTTGTTGCAGATTGCTCATCTTAAGTTATTGCATAGAGTGATATCGCATTCAATCACCTCCATGATTTTTCTTAAAACACTAAAAACACACGCATAGGTGCACCGTGCAATCAGAACGAATCAATGTCTAAGCTCATCTTTTTGCATAAATACGTCACTAGATTATTTGAACAAAAAAAAATTAAAAATTAATATGGGTCTTACTTCGAGTAGTTTACCAACTCTACAAGAGCCTGATTAAGACGTTGGTAGATGACCTTGTCATCATTCGAGATGAAATTCTGCGAATTAAGATTGTTTTGCAGTCGACTTGCTATGCAGAGCACGTTCCACGTCAACATCGTCCATTCTTCATAAAAATCCTTCAAAAACACTGACATTGTAAGTAAATAGTTTGAAAAATCAAAAGTTGAACTGGGATGAAAATTAGACTCAAATGGTAGTAGCGACAATTAAGTGCAGCTTGCTAGTATTTTGGCTTTTTCAATGTTTTATAGTCTTGAAATTTGATCTCAGAATTTTCTAGTCATATGTGTCAAGGTCGTGAGGTCAACATAAAGAGCTACGTAGTGCTAGAGTTTCGCATAAGGAAACGAGCGATATGGGAAACACATAATCACCAAACATGGTCAAAAATTATCTTACTGCTTTTAAGCCCCTATTTTCGGTTTTCGCTCTGTAATGCTCTACAGTAGATACATAGATGATTGTTTTCTCATCTGCTCCACACAAGGAGAGATGGACAAGTGGTTTGAAATTCTAAACGAACAGTCAGAGCACATTAATCTCACCAGGGAAAAGCCGAAGAATGAGTGACTTCCATTTTTGAATGTTTGAGTGAACCTTTTGGATAAGGCTTTTGAGACCACGTGGTATCGTAAACTAAGTAATAAAAATATCCTAATACACTATTCGTCCTAGTACATGCTTTACATACGAAGAAAACGCTTATAAGATATATGTTCCGCACAGGTTGCTTGCATCGTATGTACAGGAGAAGCAAAACAAACAGAGTCACAAAACTTGGCGCAAGAAATAGCTACTTCCAATGGTTGCAATATAGCTACCACTCACAAAAAACGCTGTAGGAAGGACAAGCCCTTAGATTGAAACTCTAGTGCAGACAAAATCCCGTTTATTTTACCCTTTATATCTGATGAAGTAAGCATAGCTATCAAGCGATGTTTAAAAAGGGCAAAATTAGAAGATTTGCTATCACTATAGAAATCACACCAAAGTCTCTTAAATACCAATGCTGAGATTACGGGATAGCCGATCGTGGAAGCTATTTCAGTACAATACTCACAATATTCACTGGCCAGTTAGCACATGTGTTGCATCGGCTAGTCAATCTCCTATCAATCTACATTCGTATCAACGACGCTGACGCCACTTAATTTCGTTGTAAAATGTCATATAACGATAATGATTCTGAGATTTCTGGTTTATTGATTGCTTTCCAATTTAGTTCTCGTGTCAAAGGAACATAAGAAATTACAGTGATAGAGAGGCTTCAATAAAGAGCAAGATCAGCAGAGCAAGATATGAGCATAACGAATAATAAGCATATGGACTAATATCCCAACCAAATGAAGAAATTTCGGACCGAAAAGCTTATGCACTTGGAACGTTACTAAATTCACTAGTTGACCAAAGTATTGTTTTCAGAAAATATTTCGTTTCAATAAAGAGCAGAAAGAAGTTGAGTGATGAGAGTAGTGGATGAAAACAAATGGAAGAAAAGATAGAAAATGACGAGACGAAAGGCTCTTCTCTCCTTCATGGTCCATCACCTATACAATGAGACAAATATGCAGCTACTTGAAATACAAACAATTGAGCTGAAACAACTCATTGTGTGAGGAAGTTCATTATTATCACCTTATACGGATCAACTGACATTAATACGGTTTAGACTAGGATATAGCTTAAAATTGAATATATATATATATATATATATATGATTTATAATTTATGTATTAAAATAAGAAACGATTTGTTTATTACTGGTCACACCAATATCATAGTTTTACACCAAAACTTGATTAATTTCAGCTTTTTCTTAACGAGCACGTGAACAATGACGTAACGTAATACTTTTTACTAATACTCAAATAGGAGGTCATCGTGCACAACGAAATCTAACGAAAATTTCAAGCGAGAATTTTTTCTTAACAAATCTATAACTTCTATAATATGCAGGAATTATATTTTGTTTAAGAGAAAATAATAAGCGCAGTTAAGTTTAGAAAGTGATTAGGTTGAAGTTATTGAAAATTATTTCGTTTAAAATTGAAAATAAGTTTTTTTTATTCGTAAATAAATAGTGTATCAGAAAAGCTTATAAGCACTACGACAAAACTACTACTAAATGAGGTTCAGCAATCCCTCTACATGACTGAATAAACTATTGATATAGAAATGCTTCTCAATGAATGTCGAATCCTCACTGTTCACTTATACATTGTCGAGCAGCATTGTTTATTATTACATAATGAATTGTTTCCTCAATTCCAGTATTTAGATCTAATATGTGTGCTTCTAAAGGTCATCATAACGCGTGACTTCTCAAATTTGCTTGATTATTGTTCTTTCTAACCAGCGTCCTAAAAGTGCAACTAAGCAAATTAAAAGGGCAAACGCCTAAATTCATAAAAAGTCATTAGTATTTGAAAATTACAATAAGCTTCTGGCATTAACATCAGAAAAGGATTGTCTGAGAGACTGTTCTACAGCGTTATTTCAAGATCTTATAAGCAATTAGATAAATACAAGCAATTACGGTAGGCGCATACTTCATACTCTTCACTCAATACCCCCAATACAACCTCGTTTCACCTTCGCTATTAAACTGGTTGTTGTTATCCCATTATTATTACAAGTTTCAAACAATTGTCTATGATAATAACAATACAATATACAATAATTCATGATACATTTCAATTGTTATCATTCTTCTTTCCATCTTGTTGTATCTGGGCAACAAACGTTACCTGACTGTATAATCACAATATTACTAATTCTCTATAATAGTTCTATTATGTAAATTTCTTATTTAGAGGTTTGTAATCTTGATGTCTTGTTTGAATAAAGGTTCAATCACCTACGTTTGAGGTCCTACTCCGCATCTCTCATGCGCAAAACTCAAGTTGAGTAACTGTTCAAACCAATGAGTCGAACGAAACGACGTTCCACAAACTATATTCAGATTGAAGCTACTAACCCATCAAAATCGATCTCTTTCAAGAAACCCATCACTTTTTAATAGTTTCGTCTCTGATACGAATTTAATTCAATATGAATTTGAGCTTACCTTGTTGAATATGCAGTTCTTTTATGCGAAACACATAAATTCCGAAAAATCGTTTTCGATTTAAATATTTGTTATCTCTGTTATCATTCTGCCATTAAAATCTTTTACTATAGCTTAGTCCCCTTTTTAGATGAATATTTAAATGAATCAAGAAACAAGCTTAAATTTAAACTTATAATAAACTCACTTGTCCTTTCATGGTACACAACTGATTTTGTTGTATTCGCAAAACACGTCCGTCAATTTCCGTTAGTAATTTGCATATCATTGATTTGACCTAGAAATTTAACTCATAATGATTGCTTTGCATTTTTAATTTGTCAGTGTATAATGAAATTAAACAAGATCCGATCAGAAATCATATTTTCTAAACGTTTTATTAAGGCTTTCCAAGCGATGCAGTGACGCACCGGTGGATGTGCCATAGTGACACGCATGCCCGAACCAGGTGTGTCTCCGCACCCAGACCTACGATGACCGCTTCCCTCCGTTGGTTGGTAAATTGGTATTATGGAAATTTAGGTAAGATAAGCAGTACTGGTGAAGATTGATCAACTCAAGTTACTGTACAGAACACGCTTGCATTCAATCACCTCCACGATATCACGCTGAACGAAGGCGAGAGTGAACGCCAATACTTATTCTTATTAAAACTTCATAAGGGTTCAACTTCTGTCCTAATAAATAGCACTATGCTCAATGTAATCTTGAGCATCGTTGCAAGAGTCAACGAATTTTATGGAGAGCAACAATATGTGCAGATGAGAAATAGGATGATATCCGTCTAATGACGAATTATAATCGATATCCTTACTTTTTAGAAGCTTGAATCCCATAATTTAATGATTGTGCTGAAAAAATTCGACTGTTCTGCTCAGTATCGTACCAAATTTGATAAGGCTAACCAGCTGACCAATGCTGTAGCTTCATTGAATTATCCCACCACTAATCTCTGTTTACGTCTACATTGTCATATTGAGTTCATTGAAACATTTTTTGATAGCAATCACCTTCTATAATATTTAAAGATACACAGCTCGTACAACAAATTCGCCTCAATCAGTAAGAATTTGTTTTTATCGCTAAGAAAATTGGTTCATAGCTGACTATAGAAAAAGAAATGATGAACATTATGTTGAGTGGGTGAGATTTTTAATCGAACATAGTAGGAGACTCTACGTAGTGTATATTTTGTTGTAATGATGTAAATAAAATAAATAGCTTTGACTTACGATTCTAAACAAGGGATGCGAATCATTAAAAATACTTGCCTATATTATCATAGCACTAATGAATGGTTTGAACAAGCGCCAGATAAATAGTACATTGGTGGTTCTTACACATACAGTTTAAGACATTAAAAAGTGTTCAGTATCGCTTGTAAACTGAACTGCTACTCCTAAAACCTATTGCTTTTAGTGAGAAATTGTTTTAGATCACGCTCTGCAAATGAACTTTATTTTGCTTTTGTTTTATTTGAGATTCTTATTTCATTTCATAAAACGGATTGTTAATATTAGAGAGGAAAGACGGCGTAGTACAGTTGTAGGCGGGATCAATTAGAACCCCAGTAATTCGTGACGATAAGCATCACCGACTAAGCATCGCTCATTTTTATTGGAACAACTCCAGTATAGAATCACGACAAGAATTGATGGTGCATCTCCACAAGATGATAGCTAACGCCTGTGCCTAACTTATTTTCAAAAGCTCATCTCTCTTGCGAGATAACATAGAAATTATCAGCAGAGGTACACGGTAACAGTACCTCGTTTTATTTACTACAGTTAGTCAGTCAATTTTATAACAAGTTACTGATTGCTTTTGAAAATCGAAATACCAGTTGGCATGTGTCCGTCACCTATTATAAGTCTATTGGAAAACTGTGTCTGTTCTCGTAATAAAATAATGTACAAAATTTCCTTATCGTCTTCCAGCTTCATCAAATAATATAATTGCAATTATTATTATTGACTTCTTGCCAACCTGAAAGCAACTTGCAGATTACATTTTTAAAAAATTCTTCACTTTTTGATGTGAAATTTTGACATCCAAAAAATTTTGTGAGGGCTTAAACAGCTGATAGTCGGAGGCTGCCAAGTTCGTAGTATATGTGGATGCGACAGGATTTTTCTTGCTCTACAATTCGTTAAAGTCCCCAAACCGGCATTTGGCCTGACCCCATGTGATACTGATCATGAATCAGCATTTCCTATGTCCTTCCTATTGAGCATCTCTGGCCTTTTTTTTCTCGGAATTTCCTCTTAATATTATTCAGTTGCTGGAAATACTCCGAAAATAGCTTTTCACCTGATTTTGAAAACCCGAAATGAACAATGTTCACTCAGGTAATCCACTTTTCATCCGCATTTTGAAGCTCAAAACGGGGTCGATATTATTCCGAGCAAAGGGATCCATCTTAAAGATTTCCACACTAAGGTCTTCCAAATATGGTCCGAAACGAATCAAGTCTTTCTGCAGTCTCCGATGTTGTCAGAAAAGGGTTTTGTTTCAACATGGTCTCAACAACATCGTCGTCGAGAGATTCCTGCCTAGAGCGTGGCTAATCAGGAAGGTTGGAAATCACCCGTTTCGAATTGAAGTACTATTAGAAAGTACTTTCAAATACTTTCAATAAATTTTGTACTTGCTTTTGTAGGATTTCCTCTTTGTTGAAATTTGTATAAGAAACATTGTAGTAAATGGAATTTATCGGTAGCCATAGGGACTCTATCACTTCACACTAAAAACTAACGTAAATCTCACTTCATTATGCATACATTACGTGTCAAAAATTACTGTCATAGGAACGGATAGAAGTTTCTAGTAGAAATGATATATTGTGTACGGTAGTTTGAAACACACGTCTCTACCTCACAACAGAAATGTTCGTTGCATTGCTGTGTTCGCGACATTGCATTTTATCGTCGCAATGGATGAAAGCTATTCTGTGTACTAAGAAACTTATTTTTCAAAGAAGCAAACGCATTCAAAATTGCTTTCCATTGTGATGATTAACTACCAAATAGATGGAAGAACAGAAAAAAGCGCAATTACTTTTTTAATTTAGAAAAATCGTTGGTGGGACACATCTTACATTTGCCTACTATATTAATATTTATAAGAACGTCATTTGCTCCGTGCCTACCTTGGCTAGTCTCTGCTCTTCAGTGTCCGTGAAAGGTGGATCATAGTGACGTTGCACGCCATGCCAAAGGCAAAATAAATCATAAAGCAACTTCTGGAAGTGCTCGTTGGGTAACATTGAGCTTAAGGCAAATTTAAGAAAAAATCGTTCCTATGAACGACCGTTCCTGTGAACTGCTGCTGTTGAAGAAAAAAAAGTCGCATTAAACGGCCATGTTCAGCAGGTGATACAAGGCAGTAACCACGCCAGAATCACTTTGAACCAGCACGGTTGTGTTGAACACCGCTTAAAGTAATCTAGATCAGAGTAGAATGAGAGAGACTACTGCTTCGTAGCAGTGATAGGCTCGTAGTTCCTACAATAATGATATATTTTATTCGACTTCCGTTTCGAAGAATGAAAACAGTTAAACAAACAAAAGAATACAGAACAATGATTTTTAAAAAGCCACAATCACGATCAAAACATCGTACAAATCATCACTTATAACAGTATGCAGACATATCGAATTTGCAATATAGGTCAATCAAAAGAATCAAAAAACGTTCACTAGACGATTAATTTTGATTTCGATAGCGGTGGATTCAGTGATTAAGAAACAGATAAAATAATTAAAACAGTCGTTACAGTACACATACACGTTCTATCTTGGAACAGCTTAGATTTCTTTGAGTCCAGTAGAAAATTGCGTACTTACCTCATTATTATAGCTTTTACAAATAATTTTAACTAAAACACATACATCATTTATTCATCCTAATGATAATTTGTTGAAGTATAATTATTTTCAGATAAAAGGAAGACATTAGAAGCGCAAATTTTGAATAATGTCGAAGGAGAGTCGATTTAATGGGAACAAAATTAAACGAGGCACAAATAAAAGTCATCTACACAGTGAGCTGAGAATGAAACGACTCAAGGAAAATGATACTGGTTAAGGATGCCGATAAATGACGAAGGAGTTGCATGCAAATAAACACCTGTAATCGTGTCGAAGGTCACCAGCGATACTTGCAAGGGCACGAACAGGTCGACAAAGGCGCCAACAGCAATACCAATATAACACGAGATCCACAGGGGAAATAACAAAAGAAAACAAAACGGGAATAGTATTAGTTTAAATATACAAATGGGTGTGGATGTGATTTCTATCGAAGAACGTTCTTTGAAATTTTCTTTTGTATACTTTTAGAATTTGGAATATCCTTCGTTCCATCAATGAAACAGATAAGCGTTTTAGTAGAGAGTTAATAGAGAGTCAAAAATCATCCAAATAGATTCCATTCACGTTAGATGAATGGACGTGTACATAGTTGTTAGTAACGATTTCCAGTCATATCATTTATGAACATTCAATTCGCAAGAAGATGTGTTGTGTTTAGGCCACGTTATCTGGAATAATTCAAAGATAAAAATCTATCCGTACGCTGATAACAGGCAGTTATTTAGATATCGATCAACTGTAGTCGAATAATAAAAACGCAATAAATTAGGCTGAAGTGATCATATTGATATGCCTAAGTAAGCCTAATTTCTCGACAACTATGCAAGATGAGTGATACGATAAGCATCATTTTGAGACGGTTTGTTCCACAAGCTGTCCTCAGGAAACCACCACATGTTGTTTCTAACCTATACACTGTGATATGTGATATGATCGCTGATATCTAAATAGAATAATAGAACGATGGTAAAGAAACTCGGTCATCAATTAATCTGTTTGTTATCACCTGAAGAGAGAGCAAATATGAAGGATTTTTGTGAAAGAAAAAAGATGAAAATCAGAAACGGAAAAAATAATCAATCCGATGATGAGGAAAGCAACTAAGAGGTCATTTAATACATTTCATATTCTCATTGAAAATGCATTTACTAACATGACATTTCAATTGATCACAAAAAAAATCGTTCAACGTAATAAGCAAATAGTAGAAACGATCTATTCATATTGTACGGATTAAGTGTAAATACAGTAATCGTGCGATGAAAAGTTTTGATCTGCCTAATATAACAAAAATAAATTGTAAAACAAATTTCTAGATTATATATAATTGAAGAAAATAGGCGGAATAACAGAAAAGAACAGATTAAACGTCTTGAAAATTCATCGCATGTTACTTGGAACCGAGTAAGACCATTGAGGCCATTGACCACTATTAAAACTCTCGTGACAGTGCGAAGGAGAAGGAAACGCTACCGCTTGTTGGGTTGTAGTACAACGAAAATCGAAATCCTGCAGAACAAATGAAGCTATGGACTGAGGTTATTGCTTGTATCTTCAGTAGTGGTCGATAAATGTAATCAAAGTCGACGTATGCTATTAACATTGTAACAAAAGATGGCAATGTAAACAAGTCAAATAACTTCCTCCCATCAAACGAAAAAGGCAAATCGGATACTTTAGAGCATAGAATACTTTAGTTGTGAACTTATAAATTTTGACTGGGAAGTCAAGAAAGGAAGATGAGTGTAATAATCGATGGAATGGTCGGGTGTGTAAAGAGAAGAGCATTCAACCTGCTGATAATGCGTCGTCGCTTGTCTCCTTCTCTCCTTGGGAAAACACTAGAAATGGCTTTTAAGTTGATTAGCGATACACTTATCATCACATTTCGAAAAACCGGATATTATTCTGACGCTCTGTAATTTTTCTTTCATCGACATCCAACCATTTCAATAAACAGATTTAAGCACATATCGATGACAATTTTTTTCCTAATGAATTGACGTAAGAGTGAATGAGTGATCGGCTTCACTAGTGGAATTTAACGACATCGTATGAAATAGTGCGTGGAACACGTTAATGCTTGCGCAGAAGATTAGCTAGCAAAGATTTTTGCATTGCTCGTTTTAAACTTCTTCTATCATATTTCTTAGCATATTCTTGCCCATATTCAAATTCATATGCAGAGAAACGGCTAAAAATCTCAAGCCCGTTTCACCACAACAATGTTTACAGGGCATTCGGCGTTGATAGATTGCCTACAATCTTCTGCCAACGACCGTCTGATGGATCACCACATTCATTCACCAAATCGGTCGACATTGCTCTTCTACACTTTTCAAAATCTTCATATTACTAAAATGTTTTCAATGCAAAAATAAGGCAGGCAGAGAGCTGATCACTTGTGGATGCTACGAACAGTGCTGTTACGTGTTATAATTGTGCTATCTATTAACATCTCCTATTCTTTTTCTAAAGCAAAATCGATTTTGAACAAAATATGTTAGGTTTTGGCTCAAATGGGATTAAATTTTATGTATCCGTTCCAATAAATTATTATTATTCGATTTGTATTTTCCTCCAACTAGCCTGAAGGACAAAATTCTTTCATTCACTGTACTGAAAATTTTGAATTGCTTAGAAAAGTTCAACTTTATTTCAAATCATTTCATGCTTCGATGTCACAACAGAAAAACAGGAGATTAATTGTTGAATTACCAGTTTCTTATTGTATGAAAATGATGTTTTGACAATAGGAATTTTATTTGGTTTTATTTTATAGTGAATGTCGACTAATTTGAATAGTTTCTAGCCCTTACATATTATATTAGCCCGCATCAGTTCGCCGCTGTCTCCAATGTCAACCAAGCCCGCTAGCCCTCTGGGGTCGGTGATTTGGTACAGGAGAAATCTGGATAAGACAACTAGTACTGACATGATGAAAAGTGGTCATATCAAATCACTGTATAGGCCAGGCACACATTCAACCATCACCACGATATCACGTTGAACACGAATGTGTCGGCGCATCCGGCCACAAGGGATTGATCAACGCCAAAGCTTATCGGATCTAGATATTACTTTAGTATTCAAAAAGTCATAGTTTCACTAATAAATCAAGCCTTTGTTTTCTAAACAAAAAAGCTCTTATGACGCAAAGTACTGCGAACACAGCTAGTCCTCTCGTGATCCCACCATCAACATGCATTTTCTCTCTAGGAACGACTTCATGCAACGCCTATTATCCGATTTCTTAGGAATTAAAAAATTGAAATAGTGTTTTGTGTTCTTTATTAATTCTCGATTTATTTTGAGTGTATTCCGTCTATCAAAGTGGTGGCGTTAATATGGCATCAAAAAAAGAAATGTCGTTCATGCACCGCTTAGAAAACAAAATTCGAGGAAAGGTTTGTTACAAAAATTCTCACTTGAATATTGATTTTCCGCAAACTACTCATCCACCACGCTTACATTTGAAGACTCGAACACTGAAATTCAAATTCTTTTCTCTTTCAAGTGATTATTCTATTCTCTTCTCTTCTCTTTTCAACTACAACCATAAGCTGCAAAATTGTCAATGAATCCGTAGAAATTACAGCATGCATTGTAGTAACGTGAATGAAAAGTATTACAGCACCTCTCTTCAATTTTTTTCTTAGCTTTCGCTTCATCACAACGTCATCAGTCGACCGCTTCTAATTGTTTCTTTTGTGGTCGCCTTCTCAGCAGTTATCATCGTCAGCATTTATTTGTTTACCGATAGCCCTATAAACGCGTCTGAATATCGGTAAGTTTGCTCATGAAATACTATCACACATGAAATTTTCACAATTTATTTAATGAATGTGAAAAACGAAGGTGACCATGACAATAGAGTAAATAAGAGCTATAGTTTTACAATAGTTGAATGGTAGCAAAATAATGTTCAACGCAACGCAACGCAAGAAGGCTCCGAGAAATGCTTAACACGATGGGCCATATTCACACATTGATAAGGCACATAGAGGTATCACGAGAGTCTGAGAAATCATATTTAAACCATACTCGATCTTGAAAAACCTTTCGGTTCTGTAGAAACCGAAGCGGTCATGGGGGGAGGAAGGGAGGTGGGGGTGGAGTTAACTAATCATGCGCTTCCGATTTCATGTACCAAGATCCTTCATAAGTTGTACATAAATTTACACACCACCAAAATTACCCCGCTACATGCAGCTATGATCATCCGCATAAAAGAAAGGTTGAGCGTGGCAGTACCATTATGCCAATGCTATTTACATCAACTCTTTAGAATACCGCAATGCGAAAATTGGGGAGTGAAAATCGACGTTTCGCCGATTATATCGTATTCACACCACCAAACATCGAACAAGCGAAAGAAACGTTAGCCAACTTCTACAGTGCTTGTGGAGAAATTGTTTTAAGTTTTACTTCAAGAAAACAATGTTAGTAGAAGAAAACGAGCTGCTGGGGAAACATAGAAGTGCACCGAGAATTTATTGAAGTAGGCAAAGAAAACAAAACTTCAGCCCACTTTTTCAACACTGCGGTTCTCCCTGCCTACACGTATGGCCCGGAAGCTCGTATATTAAGAATGCAGAATTGAAGATTACTGAGCGCAATTCAACGTTCTTGTATCACAGAATTTAATAACGAAAGCTGAAATTTTGCACAACATCAGCGTTCAGAATCAGGAACTCACCCTTTATCTGCCAAGCCGTCAAAGATTAGGTAGCCCAGGTGCGCGGTGCGTATGAATGATGACCAGTGCAAACAAGCTGTAAATAATGTGGACTCTTGGAATATTCTACCGGCTGTAGGAACTCCACTAGATCTGTAGCTATACCTCTACCCAAAAGCTCTAGAAAGAAATTATGACGTTCAACGAATCCTAGAGTGATAAGAGTCCATTGGACTACCTTCGCGCGCGATAAGAAGAAATGAAAGTATCACAGTTGCATGCTCGACACTGTTGATGATCACTCAGTTATTACAGGTGACAAAGCAACTATATTTCGTTTACAAAATAAAGATTTTTAACTGAAATTGTAAGAAAGCGACACAGATTTAAGCCTAGTTAGTGTAATAGTCAGATATTTAAATAATACTATTTTGAACATGCACAACTGGGAACTACCAAGTAGTCGTCTAACCTCCATGATATTTGCTTATGAGTAAAGCAGAGTAAAGATGATGAAGATGTTATACGTTTGTCATATTTTCAATCCTTTCGCTGTTTAAACGTATTTAAAGCAACGTTGTTTTCAGAATAGCTTTTAACCATAAAGTTTTAAGGTTAACAATACACCATGTTTTTATTGAATTTCGTAAGCAAAGGGGAGAAGACTGAATACTTACTTGGTTTCCACATTCCACATTTTCGGTGATTACTTCTTATCAGCCCAGGGTCTCCTTGTTTCCTATATGATTCTGTCATTAGTTCACTTATCTAAAAGTGATAGAAAGCTTCCTTGCTGAAATTAAAAGGAAACGAACAAGTCGTATAGCACTGCTACACTAATTTTTATTTAGCTGTGCTGATGAGCTCAAGAAGCGAAAAGTCGGTATTTCTGCTCTGCTTGCTTTGCTGAAGTACTGACTGCACTTGTCTGCTTACACATCAAAAATGCTTGCCTGACACAACTACAATTTGTTCGTCGTTGTAGTAGACTGCGACAACTACAATGATAACGAATACTACTATAATATTTAATAGGGCTTTGCACATAGGCGTGTTCATTTACTTAATACTGAATATAGGCCGGAGCAATGGGTTTTGGAGAAGTAGAAATTTTTCCCCGAAATGGAGAACATCTGATACCCTCCCCATCTCTCTAATTTTTGGGGTATTTTGGGTGTCAAACGGAATCGTGTTACTCTAAGTCATTTTTGCCACTAGATTTGTCGATGACATGGTTAGTTTCCAAGTTGGTTTGCATCGATTTGTATTCTCATCTTCAAATTCTTCTTGTGTTCATATGATCTTGCTCATATGATCTTATTTTGTTGGTCGTCTTTCCATCCTTATGTTTAGCCTTTTAACGAGGATAATGTTTAAGTTCCAGTAGATATGGGGTGGTAATTAACAGCACTGAGAGGTTTCTGTGTTGCTGCTCTCGTGTGTTCTAGTGGTGGCATCATTGTGTGAGTGATGATGCTGTGCTATTGTGTCTCTTCATTCGACTCATGATAGACTTCATAAACTCACTTCAATCTTTCTACTATTATTTTGTGTTTATTTTATGTTTCATCTCCTCTGTTTTGAACCAGATAGTCAATTGGTTTCATCATCCTTTCGTATTTTCTCGTTCTTCGTCGTTTCGAAATCGAATTTTTTAAATAATAATCTTGTATTTCGCTTTGTATAAAGGAGTTATTTTTCATTACCAGTACGCTCTTTTCTTAATTATTTTTGTTTTCTTCCTCTGAATGCTTACTTGTTTTCGTCTTCTGTTTTTTTTTCTGTCTCAATATCATTTTATTCGTTTTTTCTTTTTCTATGTCCCTTTGCATTTCTTGAGTGAGAGTTTCGTCTGGGTTTGACTGATTATTGTTCTCATGAAAACCACATATATATTTCTTATCATTTATTTATCATTTAATTCGTTTGCTAGCTTTCAATTCAAATCTACTATGTCTCTGCTTTTCTCTATCTGTTTGTGAAACTGAATTGATCTGGTCGATAGTTACTAGTGACTTCATCGTTCTATTGATTAGGTTGAGTTTCTTCAGTACTCCTCTCTGCACTATTTCGAATGTCCTGAACTGCGGAGATATTTAGATAGAGTTTATCAATTGCCGTATGATAATCATTGGAAACGGTTTCCACATCCTTCTTCTTGAATTCAATCTTGGTTTTCGCTCTGTTTAGTTGCTGAATAATGCACTCTTGTCTTTGCTTATATTATAAAGGCAACTCTATCTGTATTTCTAGTATGTTTTCATGAAAGTGGCTAAGAGTTCATTTACCACTCTTATTAAATTGCTTTGATGTGTATAAACCCCCATTGTTGTATGTTTATTCTGTCGTGAAGGAAATTTTTTTATCAGAAGAATAAATCTAAGGAAGAATGAGGTTAGATAAGGAAACGCTTAAGTAAAAAAAGTAGAGTAAAATTCAGCGAAGAATTGCAGAGACTATCGGTGAAGTCGTGACATGACAATCTTTTCTCTTAGCGATAAGAATCCATTTAATAGCCGAAAATTGTCTACTGGTAGTTGTTTTGAAAACTTCCAAGATCGGTTACCCCTTAACATTTACATTTGTGGAATAAAGAATCTTGTTTTTAGTCTTGTTTAGCAGTACTCTAGGTTGGCATGTAGTGTTTGGTTGAAAAGCATAACAGAACACAAACACAGAATAGCGATTCGACGGAATCGTTTCTTTCATAAGGTTTATACCAATTACGCGATTTATTTAGTCAAATGCTACTGTAATCCTTATAAAAGACTATAATGTATTGTCAAAACTATAGTATTTAGTAGAGTTATATAAAGTATAAAAAGTTATTGCTTCTTATAATTCGAAACGTATTTCCAAATTATTGTGGAATGCGATACTTTTCCAATGTCATCATTAATCGAGTGGATCGATCCATGCGAACCTCTTATCATGTCGACCGTCTTTTCATTAGATGATGCAGCACTTTACTATTCTTGAAGGGTTATAAGATTTGCTTTAAAAGAGGCGGACTCCTGTATAATTGCCACACCTAACAAAGACGATATATGACTCATAACCACTGTTTTACTTATCCTCTCATTATACAACAATGCTTAGTTACTTAGATCGCACGTCTTTACCTATTGCGTGTACTCTAATACTTTTTCCATGCGTTCGATTCTCACACCATTGTTATTCATGCTGTGATACATTTATGTTCTACATACATGGTAACACTAGCAACATCCCACCCTCCATGATTTCCATCTAAGCACGTAGTCTCTTGACGTTCAACATCATTTAGCAAAATGCACGTATAGAAATACGTTTGTATGCCTTTTAACCCTAATTTACAGCGCTTGGTTGCTTCACTTTTAGAACCTTCGATCTGTTTTGGCTAGTTTGCTGGCTAGTTTAGCTAATTACTTGTTGCATAACTAGCGACAAAGTCAAATCACTGTCCTTAATTATTACAAGTCACCACTATTTTTAAATTAATACTACTTTGCGAATATACCAGGCTGCCTCAACCGCCACCATTTGAGAACGCGTTAGCCGAAAATGAACGACTGGTGGAAGCGGAACTTTTGCTAAAAGGCCAGATATATGGTCCAGAGTCAATTGCCATCGATCAAGAAACTGGTCTAGTATATACCGGCTTGAAAACAGGACTCATTTGCGAAATCAATCTGGATAGAAAGGCACGATTGTTGATTTTTGTTAGAAACTTTTACATACCATACATAGGTGTAAATATCTAAGCGCAAAAGAATGAAACCGCTTGTCTAAGTAGCCAATACCAATATATATATGAATGGGCTAGCTGTCCAACGGAAAATACTCAGTGAAATAAGATGAGATACACTTTTGCGTTGATCAATCCCTGTTGCTGGCTGCGACCACGCATCCTTGTTTAGCATAATATTGTGGAGATTAATGAATGCAACACTTGTCTATGCAGTCACCTGAGTGAACAACAGTTTTTACGAAAATGATTCGTTGTGTGGTTAAATGTCGGCATATCAAGCTTGAATGCTTATACCTTTACAACAAAATAACAACGGTACAATAACACTAATACTCAACAACTATTCAAGCAACATATTTTAGCTAAAAGAAAGAGAGAGAGAGAGAGAGAGAGAGAGAAAGAGAGAAAAGAAAAAGAAGGTAGTTATTCCATCGATGCTGCTCTTTTTACACACTTCTTATCGAGTATTTTCGTTTCATTTCATGTAATTCCTAAGTTAAGCTAAGCTAGATTTTATAGGCTTTGGGAAAATGATGTGAGGCAGTTGAAATATCTGCATGTTGTGAATAATGATATCAAGATAATTAGACTTTGCCTATTATGATGAGCAATCCAGGAGCTATTACTAGATGTTTGTTTGTGATAATGACATTAGAAAATAGGAAGGTGAAGTAGCTTAAAATCTTGGAGTATGTGAATTGATAACAATTATTAAGGTGTCCCTCTATAAGCATGTGAAGTAGCCTGGCAAGAAATACTATTTGTTTTTTAGAATGTACAATAATTGATAGTTATACACTTATCAAAGAAGCACGCGGCGTGGCGGTGTAGGTGCCTCCATGATACGCAGACCCAAATCGGGATCGCGGACAAACTGAAGCCAACTATACCCGCTCTCCCTCCAGGTGCGGTGAATTAGTGCTAGAGGGATTCGTGTACGATAACAAGTACTATCTATGTGAAGATTGGGTAATTTATTTCACTGCAAAGACCACGTTGGCATTCAATCACTTCCATGATATCACGTTGAGCATGAATTCGAAAGCGCATTCCGCATGATTCATCAAATCTTATCCTATCTTATAATGTGCGCTTCTGCTGAACTTAGTTTTACCGAATCAGCGTTGCTTACCCTTTAAAATTATTCTGGCGGTATTCATTGATTGTAGTTTATTCCATGAAGAATGGAAAGCTTGATGTGTCTGGAACGAGCTCGAACCCGTATATATTCATTAATTCGATATTGCGTGTCAGCGTAGCGCCTCCTATCCTTGCACTTTACTTAATAAATGATAACTAAATGGCAACTCTTTTTGCAACTATTTTTTTTGTAGGGATGGTACTATGAGAGAAAGCAGTTCCTTAAACGTTGGTGTAGAGGCTCGAAGTATATATAGCACAATTTTTCGTCATTTTAGATTAAGACAAGACAGCGTTGTTTATAACCGTCCATTATTACAATTTGTATTCTCACTAGCTAATTGATTTTTGTTTAATATATAAATTCTTCTATATTAATATATAATATATTTGGTATTTAATATATAATACATATATGCTTTATATTTACATATAAAATCTTAATTTAATTTTAAACTTTGTGCTTCATATTTAATATATGTAACGTATATTTTTAATATATAATATACATTTTAATATATGAATTCATTCATGGGTTTCAGATGCAGGTTTAAGGAGAAGTATAAGTTAAAACGTTATGTTTGTACTGAACAACTTATCTTACTTGCATTATCATGTTGGTCATGTGATTATCAGGCACATATGATCAGATCTGATAATGAAGGACTCAGAAAGCAGAATTCTAAGATATGCATGACCGACGCATGTCCGCTATTAATCACTTTTAGCCAAAAATTATTAGAGCATTACGGCTTACATCATACGACAATTGTGATGGATCATATCATTCAATGCACAAATGTGGTCGACCATTGGGAATGAGGTAAGCGACATTAAAAGTGCATAAAATGAGTCGTCAATCTACAATATGTGATAGTTTCCTAAACTTTTTCTCTAGATCACCACGGTAGATCGGATATCTTTAATTGCGGGTTCGAGTCCCGCCTGAGGTTCCGAGTTTTGCGGCCACCTCAGCACAACTATGGACAATATATAGTATCATTGTAAAATAAATAAAATTGCTAATATGTCTAAAGTTTCGGGTTATCCCGCAGTTATCAGCTTAACTGGATGTAATGCCGATATCGGCTCGCCAGATCGTACCCGTTAGCGGGCGAGTGCTGATAATGGTACCCACTTACTATAAGTGTTCCTGCTTCAAATGCCTTGAATTAACCTTTAATATCCTTAATAGTTTCGTGTGTTTCCATTACTTTTGCAAACTCAACTCTGCTTAATATTTAGTGAATCTGTGTAACTTTCCTCAGACCGCAATTTCAGATTCCGTCCCAAATCTCACGAACTGTTTATCCTAGATGCTTATCTCGGACTATTTTCAATAAATTGGGATACAGGTGTGCAGTACTCATGGCTATAGTGATCATTTTGAAGTGAGGACCAAAAATAGTGGTTTGTCAAGAATCAATCCAATTAGATAATAATGTAGAATCACATGGTACTGTGGTTATTCGATAAAATAACAATAGGTAGTTAAATACAAAAAATGGAGTAAGATTACGTTAGCGAATATGAGTCAAGAATATGAATATGCTTACTCTATACCTTCTAAAGAAACGAGACGTGGATAACTAGATTTAGGGAAAATGTCCTTTTTCTGTCCCTTTCAGTCCATTTCCTCTTAGATGCCTACGCCAGTTATATCATGATATTGAAGTTGAAAGCGATTTTTTAAACTACACAAAAATAATGATTATTATACCCCTGGATCACCTGGATTCCTGTTGATCATCGACCAAATCGAGTAGAATCCTGCGAAACGTCCATTTCTTCCAATCGCATGCGAGGATTAACCAATGAGTTTTTCTCCGTATTAGCATTCGTTGAACATTGTAATTCCTTTCTAAGGACATTTGGGAAAGGTCTAAACATTGGGTTTCTGCTCTCTTTACTACTCGCTTGATGCCCGTTGAATTTCAATCGCTTACAGCTTGTGTGCATTGGTTATCATCAATACGAATAGTGCGTTCGGTCCTCTATACCTTCGGTAGCTTGACGAGTAGGGCTACGTCTCCAATCTTTGATCGTTTACATGAATCATAACGTCGTGTCCTCTCTTTGATTTGTGCGATAACGGACGCAAAGCACGCAGGAAGAACCGTGAAGTCAAAAAGATGGCTCGGAGCTTTGTCATCTTTGGTCTCTTCACCACGTCTTCGAAGCTGTTATATTTTCCTCAAGCAACTTGTTTACTTCTGCTAAGCTGTGCTGTTATGTTTTTTTTACCATATTGACCTTACAACCTTGATAAACATAGCCTAAGCATGTGTTGAGCGCAGCACGAAAATTCTCTTTCCTCACTAATGTCGTCTCTTGAGGTTTAAAGTACTGCTAATTTCTCCACAAGCACTGTTCAAGCCGGATAACATTCGTTTCACTTGCTCGATGTTTGGTGTGATGAATGCCATATTATCAGCGAATAGAAAAGAATAAAGAAAAAAAGAATATGGTGACATTGCCGACTGTCGATTATCACTCCCATATTGTCCTATTCTAATTTTCGCATGCTCTCTTCAAGAGTCTCTGTGAATATTTTTGGCGAAATAGTATTGCCTCGCCGAGCTTCTTAATATCGATTATTTTGTCCGTGAAATTCTCGTATAACTATACGGAATCTGAAGCGCTTGATTAGTCAACTCTTCCGTGACCGCTTCTGTCTCTACAGAAACGAAAGCTTTTTTAAGATCGAAAATTAGGAACTTTGCATCCTGGCAACTTGTAACATATGCAAACTCGAGCCATTGTTATAATGAGAATTAGCAATGGATTCTTTAGATGTTCTAGTCCAATCTTGTCTGGCCGGTAATTGCCTGCGGCTTTGACTGCTTCACGTTGGCGTATGAGCTGAAGAGGTTTTGGAGACATGAGTTTTTTTAGTGATTTTCGAGCTCTCGGCATGCGCTCTCGTAAAAGTGCTGAAGAAACTGGTCATATTCCTAGATGGTGTTGTCAATGACGACATCTTTCCAAAATGAACCTAAAATGTCGTATCAATTAATTTATTGTTAATTTATTAATCCGTTCTGACTTTACAATTTCAATTTTTTTCAAAAAAAAAAGCTTTTATTCGAAGAATTGTGCACTGATGCGGTATCGGTCAGGCCTCCTATGGAACTCAGGGACAACAGAAACACCCGTTATAGAGAACCTTTTTCTTTATTATGAAGTGGTCTATTTCGTTAAAACACCATAGCTGTTTGTCATAAGATGCTCTGATAGCCGTTCTCTCTGTTCATTCCATTCGACTACGTAGGCCCTAATGTGACGTTTTTTTTCGGTGCCCTTCTACGTTCAATTTTAGCGTTAAAATTGCCAACAATGACTTTGGTGAATGTGAAGCCTTTATCTGTAAAACTTCTCCAAGTCTATATTGAATGCTTCGGTTTCATCTTCATCGTAGTCTTTTATAGGAGCGTAGACGATGAAGATTGCCAAAGCTGGTATTGAACTGTGATGACTTCGTACGTGATTTTTTCATCCTGCATTACAAGGTATATAGAGGATTCTGATGCATGCGTATGTGCATTGTATGTACATATCATCGTCTTATTCTTTTCACATCTAGACTGCCTAGTTTAGCCCTGAGATTACAGCAGCCTTTTCATACTCGTCCAACCTGACGCTACCTTGCCGAAAACTCCATTTGAGGTCAAGAGGATAAAGCACGTATTCTTTCCCACTTTCTTGCGATTTTTCTTGAAGCTAGCGGCAAATCTGTTCGGTTGCGGTGACCAAAAAGATTTTCTCGATTCATGGACAGCTTGACAGTCTATACCAAAGAGTGGAAAAGAGTTTATTAATTGGAGACAACTCTTAATCGCTCGTCATATACTTTCTAGTCTTTCGATTGTAAGCTTTTGGCCAAATCGACGGGCAGGATACAGCAAACACACACACACCTAAACACAAGTATGCACTCATGCATAGATTGTGCATACAGAAAATATCCTCAACGAAGCGGGGTTTATATTCCTAATGATGCTGAGCAAGTGAGTCACGCCAGAGTTTCCAAGTTTTGCGATGCGCTCAGCGTAATTTCCTCGGTGACTTTGAAATTTCTGGCTTTTCAAAAATTTATGAAATTTATCAAACTTCTTGTCTAACAAAGGTCATTTAATAAAATTGATATTTCCACAGTGTATAAAAGGATGAACATGTAAATTTTTTATTGTCAGCTTTCCATTAGCGCTTAGAACGAGTGGACTCATGTAGCGTATTGTCAATAAATGATTAAAACAGCAAAAAAGCTTATAAAAGCTATAACTTAATCGAGAACTATTGAAATAGAAAACTTTCTTCTTGTTTCATTATAGCTTACCGTTGTTGCTATATTGTGTTGATGTTATTAAAATCGCCTTGGTGAATGACGTAATCACATTTTATCTTGTTTTTTGACTACCTAAAAAGTCCATCAATTAATTAATAATAGTGCTAAGTTGAATGGCAACTAACAATATAATAATAATAACACATTAATAATAAAGATAATCAATTCTGCAACACAACAATAAGTAAAAGCATAAGGAATTCAAAATAAAAATTGATTGAGAAATGTTCGTCGTGTTTCGGTCCTTTTATGCTTTTCATATAAATGTCATAGAAAACGAAATAAAAAACTTTCTCTACCCCTAACTAGGTAAAGTCATATTATTGGACTCAACTCACATATTTCTTACACCATTAGATGACTGACATTAATCGATAGATCAGAAAGATAAACATTCTTTTCACTGGAGCAGCTCTCCGCCCGATCGATATTAATCGAAGCATGGAAAAGCACAGCTCACTAGCCACACCCAACCAGTTAGTCTAACATTACTTTTCGATCCAATGCTACAGCTGCAGTTTGATATTCTGGTAGACATGCTACTAATCATTCTTTATGATATTATTGATTTTATAAGGTTTGCTATCAACATCAATATCTTCACATCATTTCTGTGCATTGAATATTTTAAATTTTTTATTCTCTATACATGCATAATTCATGGAACTTAATATGGTTACTCTTTTCTACTTTGAATTAATGCGCAATATTTTTAATCCTCATATGCCAAATGTAATCTATTACCTCAAACATGCATTTGATACACTCATCCACCCAGACTAACCTGCTGTATAGCATTACTGTCGGTGTTTACTTTTATTTTTGTTGTATCTAGGAGAAAAATGCTTTGAATTCTTAACGAGATCTTAAATGAGCTTTACTTTTCATTGTCTTTGATAACGATCTCAACGCTTTAGATAGGTGTTTTTCGCGATTTTCCTCCTCTGATGTGTTATAAAAGTAACTATTCAAATTTTCATATTCTTTCTATATATCTTCAGTTTTCTCTTCAACATCGCTCCTACGTCTACCAGATTATTTTTTAGAACACTGAGTAACGTTTCCCTCTTTTTTCCCACTTCTTTGATTCTACTTATCCTTTGTTCTTCAATATGAAACTTTGTGAGACTTTATTTTGCAAGCATTAATGATCAAATCTCATTTCGTAGTTATAAATTCACGTTCCTTTGTTCTACGAACTGGATTTATACCACTAAATTTGTGGGAAAATAGAAAATAAAGTGGTATTAAAGAAGGATGTAAAAGAAGAAAATTGTAACATGTTTCCGAAGACAGCACATCACTTGATAACCTGCTATGCTTAAATGTTGATCCCTGATAGACCTGCCAACTAGGACTTTCCATGCAACGGATAACGTTCCTAACGTAAAGGTCTATTTATATAAACGTGTTCTACAATGTAACTGCAATTGCTTTACCGGTTGAGCCACTGCACCGTATGGTAGAATGGTAAAATATTTGCAGTAATGAATTTTGAACTTGCGTTACAAACTTTCATGTTGTGATAAAACTACGATAATATAAATAACGAATACTGCGACAAAAAAGATAAAATATGGGAACGACGGTAACTTAAAAGATAAAAAACACATTATATATAAAATCACATCGACAAATCGGTGGGTATTAGAGAAATAGGTGGGACTGCTAATAATTTATTCCTTGACATGAAGAATACTTGCTTATTCTGCCTTCATGTTGGAGTATAGTTCTCTATAACAATAGTATTTTGTTAGCCTGAGAGTTACAACCCAATTATCATTCGAACAGTTATTCAATAGTAATTTATCTAGAGGAAGTGCGCCAATTCTTCTCCAGTGCTGCATACATTGATAACGACGACACTGCTCCACCAACACGGTCAGTTTTGCGTGAATTAATCGTCGTTTGTGCCTCGTTATAGTAATGATTTCATAAATTCACAAATGATGTGTAACTGTCCTGTGTAAATGATCTTATTCGTAGATCAATTCGCTTTGAACCTATAGATACCTCAACGATTTCGACTTTTTGTCCGATGGTCAATTGGTGATCTCTGAATCGAGTACTAAATTTGACGACCGTGATTTCATTTATGATATCCTCGAGCATCGACCGAACGGCAGGTTGGAATAGCTATCTGGCGCACGGAATTTGAACAAACTATAACACGAGCAGGAGTCGATATTCTAATTTGCATGAATTTCACAGTATACCAAATTGTTTATTCTTCTGTATTATTGCTTTTTAACTGTTTTTACTAACACAAGCCTTATATATTTTTGCTTCAATTTCAGCTTAAAATTTGCTTAATTTAGGATATTACGATACAATATAGCTAAGAATGAGCTTTCTGTTTTGTTGGATAATCTATACTTTCCTAATGGTATACAAGTGGTTCAGAAAAATATTTTGATTGCTGAGATGGGCAGCGCCAGAATTCTTAAGTAAGTTTATACAGAAGCTCGTATTTATTTTATTAACATATTTCACTTAGTATCATAAAGTCCGTAAAAATTCAAATCCAAAAAAGAAATTAAAAAAATTCGTCAATGGAGAATTAACGCAACGGTGTTGCTGCACAAAAAAGGAGACGTTCACGATATTAGTAATTATCTCCAAATCTGCGTGTTGTAAGTCGTCTATAAGCTTTTCACAGAAGTCATTTTTAACAAGATTGATAGAATACTAGACGAAGAACAACCACCTGAGCAAGCAGGGTTTTGAAAAGGGCTTAGCACGATGGACCATATTCACACAATCACAAGACTCATAGAAGTATAACGAGAGTATAAGAAACCACTTGTGTGTGTTCAGTCGGGTTCGGAATACGGTAGCCGTTAGGTTTCCTCCAAAGTTGAGTTACTGCACCTCAAACCTGGGTGATTAAGCCTTTATTAAAATACAATAATATTACGATAATACGATAATACAGAATGATAATACAACAATATAACAATAATACAAGGCAATAATAGAACAAAGAGAGATCCGGAATGTGATAGCTAGACGAGTAATAATATAGAGTGATGTTGTGTTAGACGTGATGAGTATGGGGCACGGATGAGATGTTTACTGCGGGTGTTTATATAGGGATGTAGGAGTGGGCGGAGCCTAAATAGTGTCCCCTTTCCATGTCGGTAGCAGAGACTAGATGACTCAGAGACCAGAACTCCATGCGACACACAACGACTTTTTATAAAACTATAACTATAAAGCACGTTTATATAAGATTTTCAAAATTCGTATCATTCAACTAACAACCTAACAATTTCTTAAAGTATCTCTACATATATATTTTCAACAATTCAGAATACTTGTTGCGTGGGGCGAGGCACAAGATGGAAAAGGTGGTTTCGTTCCACAAGCAGCACAAATGCCAAAATTGGTATTATATATTTGAAAGGATACACCTACTACCTCTACCTCTTTGAGCTTATTTATAACTCTTTTAGCTTATTTATACGGTTTACAAAGTTCTTATAGTTTTCTTGTATTATTTTTCTATTCGCTTTAATAAATTATAACGATGCAATCGATATTTCTACGATTTTAATTTTTAATTTAATCGACAAACTCAAGCCTCAAATAATATTCACAGATAATTTTCATTCGTATTCTTTAATGATTGTTTTTTAAAGCAGATAAATTTCATTCGTGCTTCAGAAATACAACTGTAAAATCGAAACGTCAGCGAAGAATCACGCAAGACGATGTAAATTTGAGCATTCGAAGAAAGCAACTAGTAAAAAACTGGGTGAAAACCTCGTTCAACTTGATCCCAATCTTGATTTGGTGCAAGCTACTAACATGGTACAAATAACTATTAGTTACAAAAAAGCTTTGTGAAAAATTCAATAATGGCATGGAATTTTCCTAAACTTATAAGCAAAAGCACTTTAGTTCATTTCTACTAGTCAGATTTCGTGTAGAGAAAAAAACCAACATATGATCGAAATTCTGGGTTGTAGTAAACAAATCATTTTATAACGTTTTCATTACCT
>KN716378.1:132621-144752 GCA_000816705.1 Dictyocaulus viviparus
CAACTCCAATTACATTTATCACTAATTTTCTCAACTTTTTTGTTAGGCTAGAAGTAAATTTGAGTTAGTGAGTTGACGTTATCTGTTGCTATATGGTTTCCAGTAGTGTGAGGATTTCGTTAAATTCTTTGCATTGTTGAGAGACGTCTTTTTTAGAAAAGCAGAGTGATTACTAGCTTTTTCAATTACCGTTGCCGTTTAGAGGTCACAGTCACTATTTTGTATAGAATTAATACAACAAATAAATGGCAACTAAGTGGAAATCAAATGTTAGCAGCAGTACAAAGACGATAAATTTCGATTTGACGAAGACCAGTTGAGCTACTGAGCACCGAGCTGCTCGGAGTTTTGTTATCTTGAACTCCATGTTGATTTCATGCTACAAATTTTAAGGTGGTGAGCGCCGTTTTTTGTAAGATATATTTATACGGCGTTTCTATTCAAAATGTAATTTCAAGTTGTTCATAAAGGCAACCAGGCAGGGATTTTGTGTAAACTGTCAAATGTTTTTTCATCGTCAACGATGATATGAACTAGGTATTTGGTACTTCTTGTTGACCTCCTTATGTATTTTTTTAAAGACTGTGAGGCTTAGTTTAAAATTCGTAATCACTTGGTGTGTCCTCTAAAGATCGGTGTTTTCATAGAACAAGATTTCATCATGGACAATTTGTATTGATGTATTTCATCAATATATTGTTGAGAACAATTGCGGACTTTTGCAAAGGTTTTCATCTTTATAGCACATAAAACGTATAATATTGATTGTTTTGAAACAGCAGCATCAGCATAATTGAATGGCAATGCGTAATAAAATACTCAGCTGTAATTTTTTCAAAACTTTTGTCCAAAGGATAAGGAGAACATCGTACACAAATCTGCACTGAATAAAAATATCAAAAAGTATGACTCATTACAGATATTATCCTGATTCGAAGAGTTTTGACGTATTCATTGATAACCTCCCCGGGTATCCAGATAATATTCGCCTAGGAAGCAACGGAACACTTTGGGTTCCGTTGCCTGCCATCAGATCGGAATACGACAATTGGTTTGCTGTCAGACCGAAATTGCGATCGTTACTTACTATGGTTTGAGTTAGTTTTTCTTCTCAATAGATGATAAGGATATTTCTACGTTTCTAGTTGCTTTCGTCACATTCAATTCACTATTTTGCCCAATGGATGGCACCAAAATATGGGTTTGTGTTGAAGGTGAGCATATTAGTTGAAGTGTTTGCTTAGTGTGGAGAATACGTAAGAAAGGCTACAGGCAATGAAATTACACGTAGTGATGCGCTCATGATGAGTCCCTAAAATAGTCTGTCTCATTATTGGACATTTTTGTACATAACTAACCTCTTTTCATTGGAAATCACGAAGGGCAATCGCTAAAGCGAAACCACTCAAATTATGTGCTTATCTTAATAACAATACCCAAGCGAAAGTTAGATAGTGCAGTAGCATAAGGATAAATTACAGCCAAAAACAAACTAATTGCAATAATATAACATCAATGTGGACAAATTATAGAAATTTCAATATAGAACCTTTAACAGAAATGAATGCATATGAGAGAAGCTGAGCAATTTTATCATCTAGAAGCAAAATTGAAAATATGGATATTACAGATGGATTCTGAATCCGGAATGTTACTCGAATCACTTCACGATAGAACTGGGCACATTTCTGATGTGACAGTGGCTGTTGAAGATGGTCATGGAAATCTATTAATGGGCAGTGACACCCAGTACTACATAGCAAGATTGAAATTATGACGTTTTTTCGAATGAAACTGAAATTTGAGATGAAATAAAGCGGTAAAACTTATTTTGGCTATGATGATGATATGCATGGATTTCGATATCTTTCATACAGTGTCTTTTAATAGATACTCGAATTATCTGTGTTCACATACAGCAATCAACAACATTTCTACATTGCTATATTATTATGCACACATCTTTTGACTATTGAAGTGTGAATTAATTGTCAAAAACATAGCGATACTATCCATAAAGTGGGAACTCGTGATAATTTCTCACCAAAATGTTTTCTCCTAAGTGTTATCTTCCTCAGATTTCGCTCGCACTAATTCACAGTGTGCCTAAGTGGTGGCTGGCTTGGTTGGTCCGGCGAACGGCCACGAACTGATTCGGGCCTGCTTGTCGTTGCGACACCGCTGCACCACTGCTCCGCCGCCAAAGCGATATTTGAGATTATTTTCTTATCTGCTGATTGAATACGCTTCAAATTTTGTGCAAATATAATTATTTCTTTGAGCATGACGCTAGCATAAAATGGGAACCAGCTTCTGAAGCAAGTTAGATACTGAAAGAAATTTAAATATACGTGCAATTGAATGCCATGACTATGAAATGTATGTCGGAAAAGAATTCACTTCTTTGTTACACCGTCATCAGCTACAAGAAAACAAAAATATGAACACTTATATTATAAAGACATTAATACCATTCGTTTTCATGCATGATATCATCCTTCAAATTATATCACAAATCTGAGAATAAAGCATAACAAATTAAGACACCCATAGAACGTGGTAGAACTGTGCATAAATGAGCACAGAATCTCGTTCATAAAGAATCTATAAGTGATAAACATTGGCGCTGATAAATTCCTGTTACAGAATGTGCCTACGCCTTCTTGTCGTAATGTTTGAATGGCGTTAGTAGTACAGTGGTGAAAGTAAAAATAAAGTTTCAAGTGTATATAGAGCCTCTAGCTATAAGAAAGAATTATTCAGAAAAAGGAGCTGAATTGCGCATATTGATATATTATGCCTAAATGTGCCTAATATATATTATGCCCATAAATATTATGCCTCATATGGATGGTAGCAAGCTGACAGTCTGATCAAACAATGTATCCACTATCTAGCCGAGGCTTCCCGAAACACTCCGAGATCTTTATTCATTCAATCTTTATGAGCTAAGCGTGCTGATTCAACGTATATCCTTTGGAGTTTCGTCATTCTGAAATTGAAAGGGAGCCTTAGTGGAGATTATCATCTGAAAAGTTGCTTAATTTAAACGTACGTCTATAAGACTTTCTAACTGTTCTTTATTCTTTTCTATCTAAGGGCATTGCACGAACTAATCAATAAAGTGGCTTTTCAATTTCCTACTTCTTTTTCTTTTTTAGTAAAATAATTAGCACATCAAGGTTGAAAATGAGTGAAAATTGGTATGAAATTGCAATAGTTACAAGTTCAAAAACACAATTATTTCATTGCATCCATTATTTATCCAAGCAACGAATTATTTTAGCTCACTCTATGAACAGAAAGATTTTTCCGAACATATCACATACATTCATTACGCAATCCCAAAAATCTTGTCGGATTTCTAGCTGATTGGTCGCGACCACCGACGGCGACCTGCGCACTCATCCCACATCACTCGTCAAGCAGAAGTAGAAGATGCGGTGCTTCTTTGGTTATCACGTTATCTTTATTTGAGATGATCCGTACTTTGAACTAGAGTATTTGAAAACCTATAATATAGATGATAGATGTAATGTAGAAATAATTTAACGACAACGGACTACTATACACTCTATCTATATTGTATAAAAGATTAATGACGAAATCGCACCTTATTGTTCAGGAGCGTTTCACAAGTTTCTATATAGATGTCGTATGGTTACATATATTCATATCACTTTCTTTCAGATTTCTGATTTAAGCGGCAATTGTCGCTGATTTCCTAATTCTAAAGCTATCACTAACTTGGTCGATTTCCTAATGATGCGGCCGCTTGAAAGCATCACTTGCTTCTATAATGCTTCGCTTTATATATTTATTTTAATGATGCTCCCGTTTCTTATGCGTTTCTTCTGGTGATTACTAATTCATTATTAGGATTACAATAATAGGAACGTTTATCACATTTCTTTATCGACAGCTAGGATATGTGATATACTTGCTTTTTTGGTAAAGGATATGTTTAGTTAAATTAATAATTTGTTCTTTCTTTCTTGAGCAACACAATGTTTTTCAAAAACACTTTATTGAAATGGCTTACGATTCGGCGGTTTCGCCTCCCTCAGAGCCTGGAAAGGCCAAGTTATTCACCAATCCCCCAGCCAAATACCTTCATTACTCTACAGAGATGAATCTCAAACCATAAGATGGTAGACTCATGATATACTCACCGCTTTGTTTGAGTTTTCTACTGTGTAATGAAGTAGTCATATGAACAAACAATGAACCTCACTTTTCAAACAATGTTCTCATATATTCTGCTATGTCACGTGTAATATCGAGGCATTCCTCTTTTCGATTCATAATTGGGATAATAGAATTTATCCAAAATACCACAATATTTTTTCGCGCCGAGATGTCCTGTTCATATACGAGTATGATGACCTTTACTTCAAAATTCTCCCTGTTATGTGTCTGTGACCTATGCATTACCTAGTGGAGTATTAAACCCTGATTTCAGTCTTCCTACTAGGTGCTCTTTTACGCGGACACAGAGTGGCCTACCCATTTCTCCAATATATTTTCCACCTCACACTTTGCAACGGACCAGGTAAACGGCGCCTGAGCTCGTGCAATCACTTTCTCTACCATTGGGGCATATGATGCAGTTTTTGGTTTCGTAGAGACGGTCATATAAGCGATTGCGGACTAATTGGCATTTAATATTTCTTGATGGAATTTCACTAATTCTAACCGGCTCATCTAGACCTGCTCTTTTTAGACAGTTTTTTGTAGCTAAAGTTATGTAATTTGAGAAAAAGGGAAGAATAAACGGGACCCCATTTACATTCAAGTTTTCGTTTTGCGATACTTTATCTCCTCCTTTAAACTTATTGCAACCAGCTATATATTCGTAGCCATTAGAAATAGCTATTTTTCGAGCCAATGCTGTAGATTCTATCTTCTGTCTGCTTCCTGTACAGTTTTCGTCTGCGAAACGAACATTTGATAGGAAATACTTCCATTTCTTGACCAAAAAATGATAATAACACAGATAATAAGTACCGTTTAATAGTCGACGAAGGTTAGAATAAGAAATATGTGATAATCTTTTGACAGACATCTGTAATTCTTGTTACCGCTAAAATGTCCATGCTGCTAGAACTTCTGAATGATCCTGCTTTCGTATAGATTAATCCTCACACATTTTTATACACGACAGATGATCTTGGTGAATATCTTGCAAAGTACGTTCAACAATCAAATGAGACACTAATTGTTAGCAACATCCATCCAATTTTCATCTTCAAAATAATCATCAAAAACACAAGAGTCTATGAAATGAGTAAGCTGAATGAAAAAGTAAAGAATATTTTCGACTATCACTCCTGTTCATAATGACTAAGGAACAACGCGTAGTCAGTCCTATATTGATATTCTTCTTCAAAGCATGTTATGCTGTACTCGACAAAAACATGCAACTATTGCTCGCGAACTCAAAGAAAGTCAGGATTCATTTTACTATACCAACAGATGTTACACTTCTTATACTTTTTATCTTAACTCGACTTTGACCTTCAAAAACCATTGTTTTTGTTCTTTTGATTGTTTAAAATGTGTATTATAGCACGAAAAATATTCGACTAAAACAGCACCGTTATCAATTCCACATCATAGAAAGGGATGAAGAAAACTCCGCCTCTAAATAACACATCAAACAAAAGAATATGACACGTTCGAAAAAGCGCTAACAGATCTTTTCCTGTTGTTATTAAAAAAAATACAATCTCCTGCCAGCGGGGATATCATCCATCTCCACAGGAATCGTATCGATAGGTGGTTTTCAAACCCAACAGCGAATTTACTCTTGGAACAAAGAATGATAAAACGGCCGTGATGTTAATGAAAACGCCACGAATACAAGACTACGTACAGTGTTTGACGTTTTGTCGCCACCATTCTATTTTGATATTAATGAGACCTTGTATGAAGAGATATGAATTTTTATACATTTGTATTCAAAAATAATTCGTTAAACAATCCCATTATAAGTCCTGCTACTAAATCAAATCCGAGAAGATGATGAGAGAATTTTTGCACTCAAAAATCAAATGCTTCCAAATTCAATACGTCTAATAGACTATTCACTTACATACTTTCATCGTGCTTTAAAATGTCCTCTATCAAAACAACTTTAATTTTTACTTTCTAATCATGGACCGCGATAATGTACGGCACATAAAAGAAAGAGTAGAAATAATGGATCAAAATCGAACAAGAGTGATTGTAACTACAAAATTCGAAATAAATGGAGGCTGTAACATATCAAATATTAACCTCTGCTTGGCGGGATATGAGTCTATTCTGAAAACGATAAAATCGGGAGAACAAACATAATTAAAAGAATTCGCATCGTATAGTAAACATTGGGCAAATAATTAACGAGTGATAATAGAATGAATGCGAGAGCTGGAAACGAGGTGTATAACGTAGAGAGTATATGTAGAAACGACGAGCAGATAAAAAAAAGACAAATGCAAGTGAGAACAGAACACCCAGGTTATAGAGAACTAGAGTTCAATTAGGAGGGGAACGGTGTGACGAATATCGCACTGCGGAGGGGTTTGCAAAAAGTAATACAAATAACATATACAGTCATATTCACAATAGATCATCATAGGAAATTGTACCTACTATTCACAACTTCGTCGCGCATATCGAATCGAACTAATGCACATAATTGAGAAAGCCCAAACAATTTACCATTATCAATTAACTTCAGTTACGATATCTAGTAGTTTACCTAAACTTAAAAACACTTCAATACTATCAATAACACACGACTAAGAGTGCATATACCAAAACAACGGCATCTACCTGAAGCTAAGGGAAAATGGTGACTTGAAGAAAAAAAAATTAAAACATCAAGATGCTGTAAATTGTCGCACAAACGCATGAAGGGAATAGTTGGAACATTTTGCCTATAACGAGACGGATATCGCTAAAAGAGGTGCTGCGGTCTTACCCATAACCGCTATTGACAAGTATGAATTGAAGACATATCGCAAAAGAACAAATAACTAAAAACGAGCGTAATAGGTAGTAATGTACAACTTTCAAACGAACGAAGAAATAAAACGAAGAATTTAAATTACACGTCTGCTGTACAGCACTTTACGGATTGAGATCCGGAATAGGTCAATGCTGCATGAAATCAACGACGCATAGATGATCACAGAATGGATTAAGCTAAAAGTGATAGAGATTCATACAAAAATGAGGACCATATTACTACCAAAGCGACACACTGAACTGCTTTAATGATAACAAATAGTGTGAGTAATGAGTAGGTGAGTGATCAATAAATATGATGCAACAATAGATGTACAGCGGCCATAGGAAACTTGATATCACCACTTTGAAAGGGATCGAGATAGATGTAAAATTTGCTAATCCATCTATTTAATTACGTATGCACACTTGAGAATGAAACTGTTAAAAAAAATATGAAACACTAATGCACCACCATTTTCGGCTACCACGCTATAACCCGACTGAGGATGTAATGATCAGCAGATCAAACGACAGCGTTCGAAACCGTATACTTCATCGAGAGTAGGTGCTCAAAGCATGCGGGGGTGGTGGTGCGCGTTGATGACTTGTTGGAATTACAGCGTACTGCGCCATAATAGGTATATGGTCAGATGGCACATGTGGATGTGGAAAACCTGCAACATTTACATCTTATTCAAATTCACCAAGTTTTGAGATGATCCTGTTCAATAACTAATTTCGATATCGCTGACAATATTCTAATTGTAGCAATACACTACACAAAATTTTAATATAATTCTTGTGCATAAGTCTTACTCATTTCCACAACAGCTCAGTGCCACGCAAGAAAATGTTGATTTTAAAAAATCGGAAAAATTAATTCTACTAAACTTGTAAAAGCCAGCTGGTGAAAATAAAATCACCATGAAAATGGTAAGGATTGATGCAGCGTTGAAGACATTAAGATTTATAACACATTCCAAGTGTACAGGCTAACAAACAAAACAAACTCACGAAATCATTGCACCAAATAGTCAGTTCTACAATAGTGGTAGGAAATACCCATAGATTCATGAAGTGATTGTGAAAATGAGATTGTTTGCATCAACTCTCAATTGAATTGTACTGATCTAGCACATTGCTCATTGAATATAAATACAAACTCAAAAATCACTGCCAATGAGAGCGTTGATTTTACAGTGCACAAAGATGTCTTCCTTGTTCTTATTTTGAGCCGAGTTTTAGCAATACATATTCAATAAAAAAATGTGACTAAAGCGTGTTTTGGTACCAATCTAACAATAGAAAAAACGGACCAATTATCTTATTCTGGGCCACCCAGGTCGAGTCAAATGCACCAAGAAATCCCAGTCGAGCTAGTGACTGAGGTGTTGAAAAGATATAGTCAATCATTCCTTTGAAGTCCAATCTAAACAAAAAATGACTTATAGAAGAAATTAAATTACAAATAAAGCACTGACACTCTTAAATGGTATGAATATGGTAAAAATCAAATAATACTCACGTATAATTTGTAAATGGTATATTACTAAGCTCTACAGCAGAATCAAGCCGAAGCGAATGGGTGAAGCTGACCGGATCACGTACACCTGACGAGAAACGCTCTAGGCAACTGTCGTCTCGAAAAGCCTTTAAGTCCACATGTGATCGGGATATTTGTCCGCGAGAAAGGAATTCAAAAACGCCTAAAATTCGTGCGGCTAATACGTGTAGGCTGCATGAATATTCTATATCTTTGCTCCTTCCTTAAAACTGTGACATCAGTCATGAATAGTAGTTCAGATTGAGCATCTTTTCTTATAAATTCTACATTCAACATCCATTAGAAAAATTCCTTTTAAGATAGATTTACCTAAGTCATTTCTAAGGAAATGATAAACAAATACGAATCGCGCTGGAAAACATATTTTAAAAAAAGCAATAACTTCGCCATGTACACCTATTCACATATCTTCAAATTGTTACAATTATTATGTAGCAAATTGCTATACACAGTTTTGAGACAATGGCATTTGAGAATATATGTAATATAATATAGTAGGTAGTAATAATAAAGTATAGTAATATAAGAAAGCAAACGGTAGTCACATCAAATTTTCGAAATAACTGACCCAAAAGGATCGTCCTGTTGAACGTTGTAACGTAATTGAAAAATGAGATTGAAATTCTGGTAGATAAATGCATGATCTCATTTATATTCATGTTAGTAATAAACATTTCGCTCCCACACTATGACTGCACATGCTTTATAAATGCAACTATGAATTACTTCACTGATGTTCATATGAAACTAATAATGGTATTAAAAGAAAGAAAAATGAGCATGAACGATAAACGACAAAATGCTAAATAACACTAGTAACGAATTATAATAGGAAAATTAGAATGATAGAAATACAGGTTTGAAGCATGAGTCACTGTCGATCCTTGTCGCTTTGGCGATTTATTAACCCATCAGCCAAGTGTAATCATTACCAGTATCATGATTAAATGTTCTGAAACATTTCACACTAATCGCGTATACAGTAACAAAAACGCATAATTGGAAGTGATAGCGAATCAAAATAGATAATCGGAGGAATCGACATGTTTCTTGAATACACGTTTCGTACCAACGTGTATACTGTCACTACTACATATTTAACATGCATGCATCGTATTTCTGAGGAACCAACGATACAATTTCGCAATATATATATATGGCTCAGTGGCTACAGCGGCACGCAAACCCGGTTCAGTTCGCAGCCGCCCAGAGGCCTACCAAGCCCGCCGTCGTTTTGGGCTTAGTATATTGGTACCCAAGAAATATGGGTAAGATAACTAGCACTGGGTTGATGAAGAGTGGCCACCTCAAGTCACTGTATAGACCAGGCACGCATTCACCCACCTCCACAATATCACGTTGAACACGAATGCGTTGGAGCATCACGAGACAATGGATTGATCAACAAGGTTTTGCTAGTATAGCTTTAGTCCTATAGATTATAGATCGAAATGAAAACCCTAAAAACACCTTCCAGCTACGTTAAGGCAGTTAACCGAGTAGAAAATCATGAAATTATTTGCATTTGGTTCTGCCTCCGACAAAGAGACGCACACTCACTTCTGCCATCATACAGCATCACCACAAGCCGAGGTATAACTACTGAAGTTCGATGTACCAATACAAGCACAATACTAACCACTGTTCCTTCCATCATAACACTACAAACTCAAAATTTGTATTCAATAACAAATCACCGTGAGTCCTACCGCAAAGGAGTACACTACTACAATTGAACTGTACGAACGTCAAAAAACTGACACAACTCAGCAGGCACTAAGAAAACATTCACTACCAACTAAAACCTTTACCCTTATCATTATTTCCAAACGAACGGATTTTCGTAATCCGAATCCAAACGACTTTTTCAAAATTGCTACACAATAGATGTAGTCATTTTCCTTTAGTTCGTACCACACACACTATAGTAAAAATGACACAAAATCAGTTGTGGTTGACCTAATCTCCTTAAACGCAATTTAGCGACGCTGAAAATTTGAATGATATCTGTATTCTCTGACATCAACCACAATTGAGAAACGAAAGTTTCATAAAAACTAACATTTTTTTCTTACAGTTGAATATCTTATAGATGGACCGATGCAATTAAGAATCTCAATACTACTCATCATGCATGATAAAGAAGTGTATATGTCATATACTATAGTACGTGTCATAAATTCTCTCCACAGGTCTCCCTCCATCATGGCACTACACTCAGTATTACAAACGTTTCATAAACAGATAACAGCATTAAAGATAGCAAGGTTCTAAAAAAATGACATCAATTGTGAAGTAGTAAAATTCTTTTCTCTATTTATACCTTAGCTTTCCACTCTACGATATGAGAGTTTTTATAACGTTTTCCTCGCTATTCGACATACTGGTTTAATCACATTCATTGCCAACAATTCATTGTTTTCTACAAAATTATGCGTTTGCTAAACCCCAATGTTTTTAGAAAACGAATACAAAATTATTAGTATGATTATACTACAAAAAAAAAATCGTATCCAAAGAACTTAAAAATAAGCATATTTTCGGACAAAACGCATCGAATATCTTAAAAAAAAACTATGCTATGAAATAAACTATGCTTAAAAATTGTTGATGGTGGAATAAACAATACTCTATTACAATAATATTAATAGAGAGAAAAATGCAATCAGCAAGAAATTTAATTGAAACTCAAATTATCAACCTTACTATGAACTTCTGCCATTACACAAAGTGCCGTTAAGAGACTAACAACACAAGATATCCTAATAGGACTTCTCAACAACAGACTGCGCTGTGATGATTTGTGTTTTCAAATATTTAAAAAGTCACACCAAAATGCAAGTAGACTATTGTGACTACTACCTAAATATTACATTTTTACTAACATGCTGTTGAGCTGTGACTAAACAACGACAATTCCATACGATAACGCAAAGTTAACAAACCGCCATTTTTGCATATTACTTCCATTGATCTTTTTTACCTACATGGCATTATAATACTGAGAATGAGAACGATAAGTTTTAATGGTTCCCGCTGAATTCTATCGACGATAAAAAGATACAGGTTTTCAGGCTACTTTTTCTCAAACAGAAAGAAACAACAGTAATTCTAAGCCGATAAAAAATCAATAGCCGAGTAAATGAATGCTTAGAGTCGTCAAAAATCTTCTTGGATACTGTTTTTTAATTGAAATAACCCTCTACGATTAATAACTTGCATAGCGACCAGTATGACCAAATAAAAGACATTTTGAAAAACGAAAAAATGTTGAAAAACATTTGAAAGAAATGTGAGAAGTACTACAAGCACGTCCTTGAAAAATTAAATACGTTAAATTCATCAATTGACCATTGAGTTGCCATATAGTGAATGAAGGGAACTCTAATAGAATATTTCCAAATTTTCAATCAATGATTAGGAACAGGATAGCTCGTTTGAAACCTCGATTCGTAATCGGAAATCGGAACACTTAGCTTAAATAACTATAATTTGACAAACTGAGTAATCTAATATTGCACTTTTGAGTTTTAAATGCATATATATATATATATATATATATATATATATA
>KN716378.1:150155-162332 GCA_000816705.1 Dictyocaulus viviparus
CTCTCACATACGCTTTCTATTCGTATCGCCATCGACACGATATTTCTACTCTCTAATAAAGGTTTATTGTCCTAAGTTGAGGTAGATCACCAATTTAGGATAAACCATACGGATAACCGAACCCAAGCCAACATATCATATACTTAAACTAGCATATATATGCACGTATACATGTGTTCCTATACATAAGTCAGCTCAGGCTAGGGAAATACAGCATAGAAAAATAAGTGTAGTTGTTACTCCCTAAATCTGTTCAAAATTACCGTGAATTTCTCTATCTATTATGCTTCAGATACAGAGAAGTCTACTAGAAAACAAGTTGAAAAACGAAAAATACGTTCACCATTCTCACCAGTTGTATCTAATAAATAATTGTCATCTGATTTAATAATCACATCCGTATAAATCCTATTATGTATGTTCTTCATTTATCGTTATTATATGTAATATTTTATGTTTGTTTAAATAAAGGTTTAATTACCCGAGTTTGAGGTACAACCACTCAAGTTTGGAGCAAACCGAAACAAACCCACTGAACCCGAGCCCTTGCATAATAGTTTTATGATAATAGAATCAATTAATATAACTTCAATATTTTTAAAAACTAATAATTAAAAGAAATGAATTAAAAAACAAAAAGAAAAGCTAGCACTTACTTGCTAAATGGTCATGCAGAAAGTGCAGTAATTTATGAGAGCCATTGCTTTCGTGGTAGATTTTATTAATTTCAGGGGATAAAGGGTTTCCTTGTAGACCTGGAATTTGAATGCACCAATAAAAGTGAACACATAAAAAATTAGAACACAGACACATATACAGCTCAAAAATTAGTTCCCTACCTATTCAATTTCCTTTCAACCATATTTACTTTACTATTTTGTTTTTTATTCAATTTTTAATAATGAATTTAACCAATTTATTTATTTGATTTCCATTTTTATTTCTGCTAGATACCAAATTTGCTTAGTAGTAGACTTCATCATTCTAAGAACTTCATGGAGAAGTGAATAGAGCCAAGGAAAAAATAAATATATAAACCATGTAAGAAATTCAAAGATTACTCCAGTCTTTCCACAGATGAAATTTGATTTGAATAAGTAACCAGGTATGAGAAATACAACAACACTATCGCGAAAAAATCTCGCGAATTGTTTAAAACTTGTAATACCGCGTCCAATCAAAGATGCATCTTCTTTAAAGAAGTAGGTATCTAAATAGCTTTCAACCCTCTTATAAATAGCAATTTTTAAACAATTAACAGAATTTTTCGAGCTAGTTCACGAAATAAGTGCTACACAAATTCAAGAGTGTGACATCATAACAGGATAAGAGAACAAGATAAGCATTGGACTTGATGAAACCCTGTTGCGTTATGCGCCTACGCATTCGCGTCCAGCGTGATATTATTGAGGTGGTTGAGTGTGAACCTGATCCATATATTGACTTTAGCTGACTTCTCTTCGCCAAGTCACTTCAGTTTATCTTACAAATTTCTCTGTTATCAATTCAACGACCTCGGAGGGATGGCAGGCTTGATGAGTATAGGGTGCGGTCGCTAACCTCACTCAAGCCTACATATCACTGTGGCACTCGCATCACTGCGCTACGCTCCCCACATGAGCAACATAATACAACTGTCTGTAAGAGTTATTATTTGGCGATGAAAACTTGTAAAGAAGGAATGGAAAATATATGTACAATCACATAAAAAATTTGGTATGACATCCTAGACGGGTACATCAAGACTATTTACTGTTGGACTATGTTTACTATGAATTACTAGTAGTACTAGTATAGTAAAGAATACAGTAAATAAATATAGGTTAATTTACTAACACTTACCCAATGTTTGTATTCTGAAAAGTTTCCCTAATTCATATGGTAAGACTCGAAGTTGATTGTGGTTAAGATAAAGATGACATAGAGAAATCATATCACCGAGCTCTGCCGGCAGACTTCTCAGCTTGTTATGGGATAAGTCCAACATAGTCAGATTTGTTAACTAAAAAGCTTTGAATTAAGGGCATTTCTATAATATGAACAAGAAGTCATAGTATTACGAAAACAAAAATTGAAAAATAATGGTACATTACCTGAGATATTTCCGGTGGGACACGAGTTAACTGATTGCCATTTAGAAATAAAGCTGATAAATGACTTACTTGCCACAATGCATTGGAAAGATTACGAACTCGCCCTGAATAAAATTACTTAGTTTATGCAACCATCGTGAGGAAAATAAGTTGAGTTTATGCAACCATCGTGAGGAAAATAAGTTGTGGTAAACATTAGAATATTTATGTAGCCATACACCTATGCATATATACATTTCTACATCGTATCGCGTGTATGTACATAAATATGTATGCCTGAATACATGTACATACGTGCGTGTGCGAACGCACGTAGGCACAAAAGTAGACACCACATGTATACAAAGATTGAACATATGTGCAACTTCGTATATAATTAATTTATATGAAATATAGAAAAATAACTTTTAAAAAACACCATTACAGTAGCAAGGAGGAAAAAATACCGTGAATTTCAAGTTCGGTCCATCGTGTCGTTTTACCTTGATTTATTTCATCTTCAGACAGAATTCGATGGACTCTGCTCATGCCATTTGTTAATACTTTCCTCCCATCGTTGTTTTCAACTTTCGTTAGGGGGAGTCCTGCACCCCCTCCTTGTTTATCTTTATATTCTTCACTTCCGTTTAATTCCCCGTTTTGCATGGCACCTGAAGGACAAAGAGTAAGCAAATGTATTCCGTAGAAGACAAAATATGCACGAAAAAGTAAACAAAAATGCTGCAATAAAATTAGATTACAAAATATACGCAACCTATAAGTATCTGGATAATACTCCAGAAATATTAACGTAGTGGTTATGTCAAAAGAGTAATGAATATAAATGATGAGTGTACACTAATCAAAATAAAATCACGAAAGCAATGGCGCGCATCAATTACAACGTTATTCTTCGTTTTCAATAATCTATATTAATTCAATGATTGTTACAAAAATGTCACACAAAATACATAAACAAAACAAGTACGCTTTAGTTCCAAAAAGTGACCGGTGATATTTGCCAAAGACGACGGCGAGCGTTCGCGCTGCATACCACTGCACATCTAATCATACTGTAGTATGTCACAATGATTCCACTGCAACGATCACTATGTTTCCAAAGATTACGTTCGTTGGGACTTTTTCCACATGCTATGCAAGTTTGGGTAGATATAGAGTGTATGTCCGGAATATTGGTTCTGGTGGTTAGGTATACCCTTTGTTAGGTCCGATCTGATGCGTATTTGTCATATATGTATATATATGTATACACATGTATATATATATGCATACATATGTATATATATACACACATATACATATTTATTTATTTGTTTGTTTATCTCACTTCTTCGATAATATAATAGGAGCAGTTAGAAATAAATTGAATTGTGTAACCAGTCAGATCCCTGTAATTCAGACGAGTGTTATACGGATTCCTCTTTTTGTGCTCAAGTTTTGATATATGGGTGAAAACGTACCTGGTACGAATGGGCTTAAAATTATCAATAAATCCAGTCAGTTAAATTAGTTAACGTGGGTACTTGATGACTATCCTATAGCTAGGTAATAGGGGAGAAAAATCAAGCTAATAGCTGAGGTTGATGAGTTAATCAATTCATATTTTTAACAACATTTCTCACACATCATTTTCAGCTGTTTGCTTAGCCTTTATTTTTGATGTTATATATTAGTGCTATTGTTATAATAATCAAACTATGACTACAAGGAAGTGCAAAAGCTTCATGTCGGTCATGTCAAATAGGACGCTTCTGGGAAATGTATTTCACTATCGTTGCAGGCTGGCTTAACAACTGGATGTCAGATCCACCTGATGCTCCACAAAAGGTGGGTTTTCCGCAGGCATTTGGTAATACTCCTTATCAACATGCGACACAATTTCGACAGTATGGTAATAGTGGTCCTTTACCTGGGCAAATCCTTGTGTGAGTTTTTGTTCTTGGAATTTTCAACGTCGTGGTATAACCTGTGATTGAATAACACTGTGATAATTCATATGTTTCATGTAAAAGAGTAGAAGTTTTTGCAGAAGTGGCGCACAACAAAGTTACCAACAGCAACCAGCAACGTCGACCATAGGTGGTTTTCCTCAAGTCCCCGATATTTCGTACTCAACAGTTTATTCACCAGTTGTAAATGGTTTTTCGCAAAGTAAAAATGTTGGTGAATTTTTGTCTGGATTTAATATGAAAAGGGACGTGTGTGTAACATTTCGGAAATTGCAGTTGCAATGCGCTCTTGACCAGTCAAAATTTGGCGAAAATAGTCCTCATTCTGCTTTCAAACCTTATGAATATACTAATTTTATTTCGCCATCTACGGTACAGTCTATTGCTCCTTCTGCAATTATTCAGGCTGCTTCACAAGTTTGCTTCTTGAGTAACCCTTGTTCTTTTAGTCAGTCTTTCTTCTGGATTAGTAAAACTAAATTTTCAGATGCCAAGTGCAAATACTTATCAATCGCTACATGGAAGCTTAGTTTCGAATCGGAACATCTCACACAACACGTCTGATCAAATTTTCAGTTCTCCATGTAAGTAAATTTGTAACTGTCATTTAGTATATAAAGATATGTGTTTAGTCCCATCAGTTCCAAATGTGCAATCTAACTTGAAACCTCCAGCTCCGATGCAGAAATTTGACACTTCTTTTCTGCAACATCCTCCACGAAGCATACATCAGGCGCAACAGGATTTTAACAATTTGGTGATTAAATCACGCATTCAAAAGTGCACATTGTTTATAGGGAACTCATTTCAGAATTTGAATGATCATCCATCCATCTCTAAACCACTGCAGTTGTCATGGGATATATCGCATACCCAGAACTCTCTAGGAGCCCCGGCCCATGTGTTCGACTTTGTTGATCTCATGTCTGAGAAAAATATCATACAGTCAGGATTTAACGATAATATGTACAGTCTTCCTCACAACATGGCAAATAATATGGCAAGGGTTGATCCTAGGTATGACTGTACACCCTTATTCATCTAGTAAATCCAGTTTAAAGAAGTGGATTTGAGGGAAAGTGTATCAGTTGAATTTTCTTGATTTAAAATGTTAAAAGTTTCGAAATTCTTTTCAGTGTATTTCGATGTACATTGACTGTTGTTCCGCAAAGCGAGGAATTGTTGAAGAAAAGTAGACTTCCACTTGGTCTTACACTTCATCCTTTTCGCGATATGAAAGTAATATGGTGCTTTGCTCTAGTTATTTACATATTTTAATCCATTTTTCTTTTAGAATTTGAATATAATTCAAACGTCTACGATTGTACGGTGTCGTTACTGTCGAACTTATATTAATCCATATGTATATTTGCCTGATTCACGTCATTGGAAGTGTAACCTATGTAATCGCAACAATGATCGTAAGTTAATGTTATTAATAGTTTTTTCTTTTTCTTTATCAATATACTTCGTTCTATCTGTGTTAGGGTTTTCAAAAAATTGTCGAAGCATCATTCGCTTACTGACTAGTGCTATTATACCACATTCGTGCTGATACTACAACTTGGTTCCCAACTTTTAGTTCCGGATGATTTCTGTTGGGACCCGAGTACAAAGTCATTTGGTGATCCAGTAAATCGCCCTGAGATCAAACATACAACTGTTGAGTTTATAGCTCCCAATGAGTATATGGTTGGTTTTATGTAAAAGCAATTGTCTTGTGTGTTAAAGTCTTACTTCTTCTTATAGTCCAACACCCGGTGAGGTAGAATCTGTCGTATTGTGCTACATCAGTTTTCTTTGATAGTACTAGGATATGATTTGAATGCTCGGAGATCCGTTTAACTAATATCGTTTCTGTGCATCCGCCAGATTGTCCTATACATTTCTGAAATTTTCTGTATGAATTGATTGAGATTTACGAAAATTTGCTCAATACAGTAATACTGAAAACATTTTCAGTTACGGCCACCGCAACCTGCCGTTTACGTATTCGTACTTGATGTTAGTGCCGCAGCTATCGAATCTGGTAACTAATTATGTCGTGATCAGATTTAATGAGAAAGTAGAATTATTTTTCATGACATTCAAGTTTTTGCTTTTTGGTCCTTTCACTGTTTATTGCAAAAGCTTTTTTTTCGTTTATTTTCCTCACTTTTTCAATCATTCTGCATTTTCTCCGGTTTTTCTATATTATCGAGATTGATTTCTACTTTCATAAAGTTATATTTCTATTGGAGTGGTATCCGTTTAGGTTATTTGTACACATTTTCTGAGCAGCTCCTTATAAACCTTGATCAGTTACCAGGAGATGAAAGGACGCAGGTTTTTGAGTTTTTGCATGTTACTCATGTTATGATTAATTGCCAATACTACTCTGTATTTTTGTATGTTTCCTCCATTCTTTTCTGTGCTCTCTTTTAAACAAATTTCCAGGTAGCTTTTGTTTGTGTTGACTCTATGGTACATTTTTATCAGTTTGAAGTGGGATTGCGGCACTCTCCTAAGGAGTTGGTAGTTGATGAAATTAATGGTATATTTCTAATATTAGTACGTCAAAGCAAAGTTCTATATCTACTACTCTGCTTGTAATTTTAGATATATTTTTGCCCTCGCATGATGGTATTTTGGTACCATTGAAAAAAAACATAGATGTGAGTTTAACTCTTACCATATATTTTCTTATTTCCTATTGTCTTTGACTGATTTCTGGTTGCTAGTTATAAGTGTGTTTGGACATTTGCTCAAAATCAAATAAAGTAAGTCATTTTTTACAGGAACTTGGCATTATTTGCATGTCTTGAAAATTAAACTTTGAGTAAAACAAATTGTCGTTTAGACAGTGCGATCATTTGTTGAGAAAATCCCTACCCTCTTCAAGAATTCAAGCGACGCTTCAAATTGTGTAGGATCTGCATTAAAGGTTGTCCATGAGTTAATAGTGAGTGCTCTTTTTATATAAGTCGTTGTGCTACACATTTACCTATAATCTCAATATTTTAAAACAAATGGCTGATTTTGTGAAAAGTCCAACCCGATCTGTTCATGTAGTCTATTCACTAGAAAAAAGTCCGCGGGGTTGTATGGTCTATCCTTACTATTTGTTTGAATTCTCACATTTTTCCTATCTTGCCTCGCGTGTGTATGTCATATACGGTGGCGATCTGATACGTAAAGTGGATCTCTGTGACTCACTAATCATTTCATTTTCCTTAGCTGTGGCTGTGATTACGTCCATCTAACCCCTAGGGAAACAATGGCATCAACAGTTTCATATGGCAACCATTTTCGTATACCTACTTAGTTATCCTAACCCTATTATTTCATTCCAATGTATATTCTTTTCAATTTTTGACATATATTATGAATGTGGGATTTCGGAGGTTTACTTAATATTACGTGTTAGTTGTATATAATATAACCTCGTCCCAGCATCACGATGACATTGTAAAATATGTAATATGGATCTTATTCACGCAGATATTTTTAGTAGCAGTTTAGTTAGTAGTAGAGTACTAAGAAAAATTTTGAGATAGGTAGTGTCTTCTCTGAGAAATCGAACGGCAATCGTGCACACGTATTTTTGCCGTACGTAATTGCTGTATATCATGCGTGATTATTCTTAACTGCCTTTCTTTTGTACCACTGCTTTCCAACAATTAAAATTCTCTTTTAGTTTGGGTCATGTCTTCTTATTATTCTCTTCAGACTCTTATGTAATATCTGTTTATTTGTTAGTCTGTGCGATGATAAAAGTTTTGTGCAAAAAACGTATTGGAAGAAAATTCCATAACAAATATCTTTTCTTTTTCCTCAATGTAATGAAATGTTTATCAATCACAACGTGACACCAAGCGAGCCTGATGATAATCTTCTGCATTATCAACGCCTCTACGTGTGAGAATTATAGCACACTTATGAAGATCTTGCATGTTAATAATGCGATTATACGAGTTCAATGCTGTCGTATGCTTCGTTTTCTTTGATTCAAATGAGTCGTTTTTTTCACAGATTTCTGCGATTCTATTTTTTCCTAAAGTGCGCTCAATTTTTTTCGTTGAGAAATAATCACTGCTTTCTTTTAGTAATAAATAATAACAATAGTAGTAATAGTAACCATTTTGGTTTCGCTGTAGTGATTCACTGTGCTTTTCACTGGAATCGCTGTACTACTCGCAGTTTTCTTTAGTTCAATTTGATGTTTCTTCATCTGTTAGTTATTTATGAAAAGGATTTTGCTAGAATTGGTTTATTATATGCGATTTATTCTTTTGCATTTATTCACATGTCGGCTAATTCCATTTTCACAAAGTTTATTTGATGGAGGCACCCTAGGAATAAACATAACTGAAATAAATAAATAACAACTTTCTAATGCTTACCAGAATTTTTTTTTTTGAATTCTTCGACTTCCACGACAACAGTATTATAACTCCCCGTCGTCATGAATTAGTAGGCAGGTGAAATGTTTGGCGACGTTGCTCAGTGTAGGAGTGGCCATTTTCATGCATTGGCTTGTTACCGGGTTAGATAGAAATGCACAATGTTAATACTCATGTTTATCCGTATATATGTAATTCATACCTAGATACTTGTTCACTTCGGAATCATATTTCCAACCCACCTGCTCACTATAAAGAATTTCCTCTTTAATTTCGAAGATCGCAATGGGAAAGTACTCCCAACTTAATATATATGTCTATTTATATATGCATATATCAATACACTAAGCTGTTTTGATTGCAGATTTTCGTGATATTTTTCATAGAACCGGAACTTTCTTAAAAACGAAACCTAACCAAAAACATCAAGTAAACTTTTTCGTCTTCGTTATCAATTTTTTTCCAAGCTAGAATGTAATGGTAATTAAAAATCGAAGACTTAGTGTTCAGCTTTGCCGTTCAGTATTCATAAAATAATGAAAGCAGTTCTTCTTCCGCATCACACAATCTATTTTGTGGTTTTTGCGGTTGAGGATATGTTCCGATGCATTTTTGTAGCTTTTTTTTCGAATACATTCAACCATTCATAAGATATTATAGGCTGAAATAGGTGGACGGATTACGGTGTTTCAAGCCTGCATTCCAAACATTGGTCTTGCTAGACTAAAATCTCGTGAAGATCCAAATCAAAGAGCAGCACACGTTTGTTTTTTAATGTATTTTCTTTTTTGACTACTTTTGTGAACAGATAGATCAGTTTTTTTATTTCATGTACCTGTACTTGTTGTTAACCTACTGACTTAAATCATTTAAGGAGGTACAAAATCTTGGACCTGCAACAGATTTTTACAAGTGCCTTGCTCTTGAGTGCACCGGTCATCAAGTCGCCATGGATCTTTTCATGTTGAATACTCACTATGCTGATCTTGCTACCTTGTGTGAGTGTGTATATGTGAATTGGCAAAGTTTTTCAAAGAACTATTGCATCAATATTTGATGTCAGTTTTTACAACCAATATATTACATATGATGTTTGACCATTTACAGATAAGGGCAAGATGCTAGTAAAGAAAACATGTATAGCTGCTCAACTAATTACACAGAAAGTTCATTTGTTTATCGATCTGCAAAAACATGTAACATAATATATTTAATAAGTTTACAATTATACCTAAAACCATTGCTGATTTTACTCAAAACAATCATTTTAAATTTCATCCGTAAAATCAGGGAAAACATCTTTTCCAATACAGAAGCACTCACGTTTAAAATGTCATTTTGCATATATCTTATGTAGCAGCGACTAAATGAGTGACAGGTTCCCCTGTTTGAAGGGCCAAACAAATACGATTCCAGTTTGAATGAATTATTATAAACTTGATTGAACCAATTTGATTTAGTAAATCTCTGTTGGATTGTATTTCTTTTCAGATAAAGAAGCTTATAGGACTCGTTTTTTTCAGAATGAAAGATATTTGGCATACTAAGATTTGTTTTTTTTAGCCGAAGTTGCGAAATTTTCTACCGGCTGTGTTTATTATTTTCCTAGCTATAATTCTCTGAACGATATTACACAGGTGCGTAATACTTAACATATATGAAATTTTCAGTAGCTGGAATATGTGATGAAATTTCTTTGTTTGGTTCGATAAGATGGATTTTCATTTATTACCATTTGTCAAAGTGATATAATACATATTTAACAAAACTACATTGAAGTTTTATTTATATTTAGAAGTGAATTTGCTAAGAAAGAAAAAGAAAAAAGAAAAAATAAAGATTACTGTAATTATAGTATATGTAAGATGAGATGAGCGTTTACGTGTTTCAATCCCTGTTTCAAGATGCGCCCACACATTCGTGTTCAATGTGATATTGTGTAAATTATCGATGGCGAGCTTGGTTTATACAGTTACTCGAGCTGACCAGTCTCAACCAATTCAGTGCTATTCGTTTATCCTACATAGATTTCTCTTGTATCAATTCAACGGCTTCAAATAAATGGAGGACTTGCTGGTAGAGAACCTGATTCGTGCCTGCACATCGCGGACGTATCTACAGCACTATGCAACACGACCTATGTGCTTTTCAGAAACAATGGTTTTTCCGAAATTTCAGTATTATTCTTTCAATCACTTCTTTTTTATGTCCATAAAAAGGGTTGTTGCAAAATAGCTGTGGTTTTGTTAGAAAATGCTTTATTGCCTTAACCAGAGAGTTTAAAAGAGCTAGTTTATCGCTTTTTAACTGCGAAACGAAATAAAGCGCTAGATTATACTTTCATAGTAAATATTGAATAATGGTGTAAGGAATACGGCTGGAAGGTGATTAATGCATAGGCCAGGCATCATTGCCCTTTGGCATGTGAACCACTGGTTAAAACGCTAGGGTAATATTAGCTGTAAAAGTGTACTTCATTTTACTAACCATTCATCTAAAGAGAAACTCTGTACGCGGCGACGATTTTCCTGTTCATTAATAGCTCTAGTTATATGTTCGGAAGATTACATTCTTTGTTTTTCTCGACAGAGTATGCTGTTCTGGAAACTGCACGAGAACGTGTAGGCCAACAATATGGACGACTGCGGCAAAGAACCCCGCAAGTAGGTCGTAGCATTGCAATTGAAGCATCCAAACTCAGTGTCGCTCTTCTCCGTGATAACCCTGAACTTCAGCGTGCAAAGTCGACTCGCCGTAATCAGTGGAACCTGGAGCAGATCACTTTACTGCATACATTGTATAGGTGTAATGCTCCTTCAGTTATTTATTATTTCTTACTAGTCATATTATTTATTTCTCATTAAATATGTGCATATTACTGACTACGGTGGTGATTAATTGAGTAGCAATTGTGTTATCAAAAATGTTGAAATGCTAAGCAAATCATGGGCCAAGTTAATCGGATTCATCAATGAAAATATGTAATACGGTTTTCTACGAGGATTCTAAAACAATAAGAAAAAAATGTGGTGAAGTCGCATGAAATTGTAAAGTTGAATCGTTCTCATCAAAACTTTTTGTTTTAAGAATTGATCTAGTATGAATGTATCTTCTGTAGCACTTTCTTGAACATCAAAGCGAAACGCATTAATGCTTTCTCATGAAAAACGAAGCGTCTGCTGTCATTCAATTGGGTTTGTTCATCGATTCTGCGCAGTTAATACTTTATATAATATAAATTATAATTAGTAATTAACATAAAGTCCGTGTATATAATGCGAGTATTAAAGTGCTATAATTATGGTTATTTCGATTTTAATTAGAGTTCAGTATTTTTGGAATTTCTTTTTTTCTGTATACATACGTACCTAATTATTTCAAAAGCTCATCGGCTGAATATGGTAGAAATTTAGTAGAAAAACGATAAACATTTGCGTGGAACACAGTTCTACAGCATAAATTTCCCAATTTATAAATAGTCGATTAAGCAATAATTGTTGAAACGTTGTGGTCAGTCACCGTTATTTTTTTTAAGTGAGCGTTTATTGCAATAGTTTCATTCGAAGTAGGAGTTGTTATCTGGTCTTGTGATAGGGCAGTATCTTTATTTATTATTTAATTTAATTTAATATTTAATTTGTATTTAACTTTTGAGATTATAGGTGTTTTTCTATAATTTACATCTACTTGAATGACATGTTTCCGCACTAAGTCAACACTTTGAAAAAAACTTTGCAGAGATTTCATGCGATA
>KN716378.1:162432-172959 GCA_000816705.1 Dictyocaulus viviparus
ATATATATATATATATATATGGAAGATTTTTTAAGATCTATAAGTATCTGGCGTAAATATTCATGTTTTTCCCGAGTGACTTACGTTGCCTGGTTCCTAGAACATGAATCTTTTGTGAATATTTAGAATCTAGAATATTTGTCATTGGTATAGTGATACCGGAGCCATCCTGAAGGATAAGCACTGACAAGGTTAAGATTGGTCACTACAGCATATACTTCAATCGCACTATGCTTCCTGCACGATACTCTGTCAGGCTGAAATTGGATGTGTAAATTAGCCTGATGGGATTGATGAACGTACAAGAATAACCTTTAACTTTTAAATAAATAAACATGCATCTATGGAGCTAAGTAGAGAAAATACGAAAACCAAATTTCGATATTACTTTTCCTAGAAATAAGTATAGTATATGTAGGGAAATGTTGCATGTAGATTTCATCAAATCAATTATATTGTTTAGGTCAAAAGGTTCGAGAAAATCTTCACAAGGTATCTCACAAGGAAGATCGGTTTTGAAGCTGTGTTACGCATACGATGTTCGAGGGGTTAGCAGCGACGATCTTTTATTCAATAGTAGTTGTTATCAAATTTATGACACCCCTTTAAAAATGTTTAGGCCTTAGTTTATCTGCGTTTTTTGGAAACTTCTTTGTCCGATCTACAGATCTTTTGGCATTGGCTAACGTGAACCCGGATTCTGCTATCGCAGCTCAAGTGATATTATAAAGTTTAATCTTTATATATGAATATTAAATCTGAAGTTTTGATCCTGTTTATAGGTTAGCATAGATGAAAAACTTTCTGCAACAGTTTGTTTTCAAGCTGCGCTATTGTATACGTCTAGCAAAGGTGTTTTTATTTGCCCATTATCCTTTTTCACATCTTTCATTGTTTTCTGTAAAGGAGATCGACGTATTCGCGTCCATACAATGTGTTTACCCACAACATCCGACTTAGCTGATGTCTACAATAATTTTGACTTGAAGGCTACGATTTCTCTCATCGCTAAAATTGGTATAACAATGCATTCTAATTTTTCAAATAGAAATTCCGTTTCATTTTTACCCGTTCCATTTTTTTTCAAGGAGTTGATCGCTCGATGTCTGGGTTCCCTTTGTCGGACAGCAGAGAAGCGATTGTCAACGCTGTTATTGACTCATTTGGTGCATATCAGAAAACTATGAGACAAAGCCGTGTTGGCGGTTTATTAGCTCCTTGTCAAGGTCATCTGAGACTGTTTCCTTTATATGCATTGGCCATGCTGAAACATGTATGAGTTTGAATTATTTATATATTAACTTTCATTGTGACAAAGTAACCATTGCAGACGTCGTTTTGCGCTGGATGCAGCATCAAGTTGGATGACAGAGTTGCAGCAATGTTAACCCTGCGATTTTGCCCATTGGAACAGATACTTTCTGAAATATATCCTCAACTTTACAGACTGAATGAAATCTTGCAGGTTTACTCCTTTTGCATACTTTGGCATTGGCAAAATAGTTTCGAGAATTCGTTTAATTTTATAATTTCAGTGCGATGATGGGAGATGGCCGGAGCCTCTACCACTTTCTTTTGAATACATAAGCAGAGACGGTATTTATCTCATTGAAGCAGGATCAGCTATATACCTTTATGTGTCTGCAAACACGAGTGTGCAACTTATAAAAGATCTGTTTGGATGTCCATATATTCAGATTGACGAGGTACAGTCAACAAAAGTCTGGCCGTCACTAATCTACTTACAGTTTTCTGTTTGTAGAAATCGTTTCGATGCTACGAAAATCCGTTTTCTGAAAAAGTTCATAGCTTCATACGCCATGTTACGTCGTTAAAATTTTACGCTGGACCTATTATAGTTGTAAAGTTGGTTTTTTGCATCTATTCGCTTCCAATGCAATTGGTAACTGGAAATTTTCATATTTTAGAGAAGATTCCCCTGTTAGAGAAGCAGTTGTACGAAGACTAGTGAACGATCGAAGCGAATCAACTCACTCCTACGTCGAGTTCCTTCAGTATATCAAACGAGAAATAAATAGTTAAACGCTATTATATCGTTCATAAGTGATATGAACATATTCAATATCAGTTGTTTTTGTCCCAACTTATACTTGCACACAAACTTTGCTTATCTGAAATTTCAAATTAGCTTTACCGTTGAGCTACAGTGATACAACGTTTAGTTTGCTTTGAAGTTCCTGCTATGAAATGAAAAAATTCTACTACATATTTTCCTAGCATTGTAACCCGGTATCCGCAGGATGTTTTTTTGGTTCCAGTCTATATATTGTTTGTTGTGTCTTATTACGGTCCTTTACTGGGTTTTGCGCATAGCTCAATATGGATTTTTGTTTCTTAGGGACGGTTGTCCTTATAAATTTTGTATATTTCGATCAGTTTAATGAAAATTCTCAATAAGACTCAATAAAATATGTTTAGAAGTTGCATTCTATCTGTATGAGAATCGTATTCCATGAATTTGTTAATATTGATGTTATTTGGTCGTTTTTCAAAAAAGCTAGTGTGTTACCTGTGATAAAAAAGGATTCCTCTGTTGTGAGGCTATACTGAGTCAAATTATGTTTTGTCATAAGTACACTTACAATATTTTATTCAATCGACAGTAGATTTATTCAATTTGTTGTTTTACGCGGCAGATTTATTTATTTGCATTTCAGAACTGGATTTGTTAATTTTACCCTAGTCTTCCTTTCGGATTGTTTTCCTGTATAAATACTGAAGAGCAAAGAAGTATGGCTCCAAACCAAACATTGAAGTCAATATTGAATGGGAAGTGGTCTAGCGAAGATCAACTGAAGCATAGTAGAAGTAAAACGTTTCCTATAAAGGGTAAAGAGTTCATCTCACATTGGCCGTTATTTTTGAAGGTTGGGATATAATAAAGGGGTATTCGTAAGGTTACTTCTAATATCGGATAGCTGTGATATTGGTAAGAGTATTCCTCTTATTCTTGTAGTTTGACCAAACATCGTGCAAGTATTTTTTTGATAGGTCATTATAACGAAGTCCATACTAGTTCAAGTACATACCTTTACACTAGTTATTTTGTTTATTATTGTTGGATATAAATTAGATGCGTCATCGCTAAATCCGCACAACATGCGAAGCGAATTTCATAGGGAGAAATTCACATTGGAAAAGAACAGACTTGTTCAGCGATGTATGAAGACAGCACGTGCAGAGATTTTGAATGCAGAAAACGTAGGTTTGGTTTTAGATTACTTTCGATTTTGCTCTCTTTAATTCTTAGATTAATGATTTTCCAAATAATTGGAAGATAAGCCTAAGGTTTACGGAGTGATTTGCTGTTCTATGTACGTTTCTTGTATCACAACATATTCTCATCAAACTCGTAGGACTCACATTGATTACCTAACTTGACGCTGCCGTTTTTCTGAAGGTGGATAGATAGCTAAATAGATCAATAATTATTAGGTCTAATTATTAAACTCTTGAGAATGCTTACATGAGAAAAAACTTTAAAAATTTATTTGTAAATTTTAGGGAGGAAGTCATTATTTTACATTTCTTAGCAGAAGGTATTTTGATTGTATAGCTATTTTCTCAGAACGCTTATGAATTTTAATTACGTTGTGATACTTCATTTCAATTGGAACAATGAAAATTGAAATCTTTTATTTCAAGCTGTTTCATTGCTATTTCTGTTTTTTTTTTATATTTTCATAAGTTTTGGTCGTAAACACTACTGTAGTCTCCATTTTTAGGAAGGTGTTATAGAGGCAGATGATGGGGAACATACATATACTATTAGACAGAAAGAAATCGCTGATTCTGTTGATCTTGCAAATGCTAGCAAGGCTAGTTACTTTAGATTTGTATCATAATTGAAATAATAAACTTTCTAGCAATAAATTAATGTTGACATTTTTTGCAGTTTTTCGAACTTCATTTGGAAAATTATGGGCCATATAGAATTTCGTACACGGATAATGGACGTCATTTATTATTAGGAGGAAAGAAAGGCCATGTAGCTACAATGGACTGGCAATTAAAGAAACTTCATTGTGAGATTAACGTAATGGAAATTGTTCGGGATGTTCAGTATGTGTTTTATCCCTACAACCATTGATGTCGATCCTATTCCCATCTATGCAGTTTGAAAACTACAACCAGGTGGATGCATACGGAGAATATCTATGCTGTGGCACAACGTCACTATACATACGTGTACGATAATCAAGGCACAGAAATCCATTGTGTCAAACAGTTGCACAAAATCCGCCGTCTTCAATTCCTCCCACGCCACTTTCTTTTGGTGGCTTCTGTAAGTGGTGTCCAATATAGTATTTTATTAATTAATTCCTAACCAAAATGTAGATAATGTTTTTCACTAATGATCCCGAAAAATCCATCTTATTCACTAAGAGATCTCAATACTGTGCTTAGATAAGATAATTTTTGGCGTTGATCAATCCCTTGTGGTGGGATGCGCCCCCGCATCCATGTTCAACGTGATATCGTGGAGGGGGTTGGATGCATGGCTGGTCTTTACATGACTTGAGTTCACCACTCTTCACCAAGTCAGTGCCAGTTATTTTATCCAGATTCCTCTGGTACCAATTTACCGACCCCGGAGGGATGGCGGGCTTGGTAGGCCTGGGGAGCGGCCGCGAACTGATTCGGGCCGGCGTGTCACTGCGGCACCTCCACCCCTGAGCCACTGCGCCCCCATATTGTGCTTATATACCTTTTTTTGTTTTTTCAATTAAGAACGCATTTAGTCCGATACGGGATGGTTACACTGGCTAGATGTCTCCGTAGGTAAAATTGTAACGTCGTTCCCAGCAAGGATGGGTTCCTTAGGTGTTATGTGTCAAAATCCGGGTAACGCTATAATTCATACCGGACACGACAATGGTGAGACTTTAAGCTTTTTTCTTTCGTTCTGGCTCTTTAGAGATTTAGTACAGTGCGTAGCATGTTGTTTAAAAGAAAAGAAGATTTACATTGGTTGTCAGAATGTCGAATTTCTATTTCGACCTCAAATAGAATGCGGTGCTTCTCAACATTTCTCAACTACGACAACAATTTCGTTGTTTAGGAACTGTATGCATGTGGTCTCCCAACGTGAAAGAACCATTGGTCAAAATTTTAGCACATCATGCTTCTATTAGGGGAATGGATATTGAACAAACCGGCAAATATATGGTGACAACTGGATTAGATTTAAAATGCAGGTGAGATTACTAGCATTTATTATTTTGTTTAAGTTTTTCATTGTAATTAGATCTAATAGTTAGGGTGTGGGACATACGTATGTATAAACAACTTCATGCGTATTCGCTTGCATTTGGGCTTTCCCATGTTGCTATCAGCCAGCGTTTATCGATAGCATGTGCGATAGGAAATAGTGTTCAGGTTGTTATCATTTAATAAATGACTAATATAAGTTTTAGTAGTACTCAATGCAGAATTTTTATTTGGATAGTGTTCAAGAAGTTATTTCTCGAACATCAAAATAAGGACATTTGTTTCCATGATGAGTTTCTTTTCTTACAATGGCATATATTTACTTCTCATCATTTTTTCCTAGATTTTTAACAATATGCACCTTGGTGTATGCTATGAGCCTTATCTCATACATAATTTTGGCGGGTCGGTTCATGACTTATCTTTTGTTCCTTATGAAGATGTCCTTGGTGTAGGCCATGTTGCTGGATTCACGAGCATGTTGGTTCCAGGTCACATATGCATTTTTATTTTTTTTTTCAATATCTTTGTTTTTAGATTTTTTGCATGTTCTTATAACTCAGAAGATTTGTTTCTGCAGGGTCTGGTGAGCCTAATGTTGATGCGATGCGTTCAAATCCATATGAAACAAAACAACAGCGCAGAGAACGTGAAGTGAAGCAGTTGCTTGATAAGGTGAATCGAACTCATTAAGATTTCTATGCACAATGGTGGTAAATTCCCATATGTCGTTAATGGAGAATTACAGCTTCAACCAGAGCTTATTGCCCTCGATCCACAAGACATTGTCCGGGTGAATGAAAATCAGTTGGAGAAACAAATGGAAGAGAGGAAAAAGATATTATATATAAGGCCAGTCAACATAAAATATACGCCAAGGCATAAGATGCGTGGCCGCGGCACGGGTCTTCACAAGGTTCTTTTTTTTTATATAACACCATATATTATAAACATTAACTGAAAACTGAACTGTGAAATTTTTGAAGATTCATTTATAGAAGTGGAATACACTGTCATTTCAATTATTTGTGTTAATGGCCACACTAAGCCGCATTGGGTACGGTCCGTTTCACCAATATATTCACTACCGCTTCAACTGCTGGGGCATTCTGTCATCCTTATGCGGTCGTAGGTAGAGACGGTTGCGAATAAATTGGTGTTTGGAAGAATTTGAGTGGATTTATATAATCGTTACCAAATTCTTTATTTTTACCCTTTCAAAGCATCGTTTAACAGCTATGCTTGCTTCATCAGGTATAAAGGGTAAAGAAAACGGGATTTTGTTTGCGCTCAAGTTTTCATGTGGAGCTTGTCCTTTCTACTGTAGCTTGCGACCACATTATCGCCATTGGAATAGCTATTTCTTATGCCAAGTTCCGTGACTCTCTTCTGCACATACCTTGCTTCTGTTCGAAGCTGTGTGCTTCTCACATGTGCTTTTTTTGTATGTGAAGGATGGGCAGATGAATAGTGTACTAAGATGTCTTCAGTACTTGGCTTAAGTACCACTTGCTCGCAAAGCCCTTATCCAAAAGCTTCACCTGAACATTTAAAAATACTCGACTATCCTTTGGTTTTACTTTGATGAACTTAATGTGATCTGACGCTGGTTTAGAATTCCAAAGTTGGACAACGGACTAAATTCAAAAATAGGGGGTTCCGTTCCGTATGCGTTGGCATTGAGATTAAGAAGCTTGATTCTTTTTGTTCGAGGAAATTTATTCTTTTTGCAAGATCAGCGGTAGTGTTTGATTGAATGGATTGCATATCTGACCTAGACCTCTTTATACTCTAAATAAGCCGATTCCGTCCAAACGTTAGCTTGTGTTTGTGTTGTATTGTATTCGACAAAACACTGTATACCAACCTCGAGTATTACTTAAAAAATTACAGTGAAGATATTTGATTGCGTTTTTATTTATTCTTTTTTACTGTGTTACATAGCATGTCACCTAAATTTTGAAAAACTTAGGAATACCGCAAAAAAGTGGTAATCAGCCAACGTCGAAAGGAAAGGAATAACGAGAAGAAGGAAGTTGAGGAAGAAGTATTTGGAAAAACAGAGCAGAAAACTTCTGCATCAACACATGTGCTGGAGAGATTTCGAAGCTAATACCTCACGTTTTGCTCGTATTGCTTCAACATATTGTTTAAATAAATAGATATATATATATATATATATTTCATCAATATATGATATTTCTACGATATCAAGCTGAACATAAATGCGTTGTCACATTGTGCGACAGAAGATTGATCAACTCCAAAGCTTGTCTTATATGTTTTTCGAAGTCTACTATAAATAAAATTCAACAACTTATGTTGTATCAAGGTTGTGGTGTTCTTGCGTCTTATTCTCAGAAATTTCTTTTACTTCAGTCCGTCCTCAAGCCCTTAGAAAAGTACTTGGCAGACTTCAGATTGTGATTCTTGGCAAATTGCCAGTTAGATGCAGTTAGCTTTCTGACCCAAGTTCTTGGCCTGTAATATTTGAGAACTGAGCGCCCGCCAATACCAGCAAGAATTAAAATCTCTCTGAAAGGCAGGTCACATATGTCATAGTGAGGAAAAAACATGAAAACTCGCTACGAAGATATGTGCTTTCAGGACGTGTTTTTAAAAATCTCCTTGTAAGAGGTTTCAGTGGTTTTTTTTTGAGTGGTTCATATCCTTGTCTTTGCGGAACGCTCTGAGTTGAATGATCCTTTCATAATGGATATTTGATAGGTCATCTCATATCATCAACGCCTATGTCATATTTTTCAGGCAATTGTATCATGATTTGCAAGGATATTAGAATATTTGCTATTGCGCTGAGTTGGCCGCATAACCCGGAACCTCAGGCGGGACTCGAACCCGCACTTACAAACGTCCGGTCTGCCGTGCTGACCCATTACACTACAGAGGCCCTTGATCTGCGACCACTCAATGCTTCACTTATAGTAAGTGGGTACCATTATCAACACTCGCCCGCTAACGGGTACGATCTGGTGAGCCGATATCGGCATTGCATCCAGTTAAGCTGATAACTGCGGGATAACCTGAAACAGACATATTAGTTAGACATAGACAACTTTACACACACAAAATAAAATTACTGATTTGTAATCAATTTAATACTATTTAATAATAATTTAATACTAATTAATTTCCGTCACGAATAAGCAGATGCCGGCTAACTGTAAGTGCGGGTTCGAGTCCCGCTTTAGGTTCCGAGTTTTGCGGCCAACTGAGCACAACTATGGCTCTTTGAATCATTTGTAATGTTTTCGTCGTAGTTGATGTATCGACCTATATATTGGCGTTGGATGACAAGTACAGTTGGAGAGGTTGCAATCCGTTTTGGAGTCTGTTGATTGATCAGTAACCTCTTCTAGGGGTTGAAGCGCAATTCATGCGATCTCTCTTCTTTCACGTAACTCGTATCTCATAGCGTTTTCACATTCGTAGATTCTACAGTGTTTACGCAAGATTTAGTTTCTCAAATTTAAGAATCATCAGTCTTAATTTCGTTTGCATTACACCATGGTATTCTTATGAATTATGTTTTCATATTTATTTCCAGTCCTAATCATAATTCCCCAATTTCGTTGAATAACTTTAATTGTGATGGCGAGCGTCTGGTCAAAATACCGGATTTTTGTTATTCAATTTTGATAACAGTTGACAATAATTTTAATTAGGTTTCGTCTTGATGCTCTTAATCGTTTCTTCATAGTCGTTGAAAGTTAATATGATATTCTCGACAGACCTCTATATATTCCGCATCCGTTTGGTTGTGACCCAATCAGCAAAGCCCTGCTTGTTGTATAGAATGGACCACATGCGCTTGTGCTGTTATGCGATATAAAATATTCTTATTCATATTCAGAGCTCGTACAATACCCTCAACAAGCCAGTCAGTCTGTAGTTTAAAATATCGCTTCGGTCATGGTTCTTGTGGAAAATCGATGTGCACGAGATTTCAAATCAGATTGGTTTGTTCCCATCCTAAAGATACTTTGCAATATGGCATGTATGCTACCTAGTTAATACTTAGCATAAAAGAAGTCTGCATTTATTTGATACGGTCTGGGAGTTATAATATTTTTTATGCTTTGTATCGTAATACGAACTTCCAAGAGAATTCGGGGTGATTCTCCTCTGGAGAGTATTTGAGGATTTCTCAAAGAAATTGTGAGTCGGCACAGATTAAAACCATTCTGTTATGAATTCCATATAGTAGCGGAAGGTAATCAGTATCCTATCTTCGATAAGCAATGCTGACAGAAAAGCTCGATAATCGTGAAGGTACCGACGACACTTCGGAGTATCTTTTCAGCTCCTTCCAATTATCTTTTCTGTTTGCATCGTTTAAAATTCTAAATTTCAAACTTGCTTCACAACCACTAAAAATTCACTGCTCGCTAATTTATTGCGTCCAGTGCGTACTTATGTGCCGCGTCGGTTGGTGAATAGTGTACATCATTACACTAATTTTCCCATGACGCTGTACTTGCAGAACAGAGAGTATTGGATAAGATAAGGTAAACAAAATATAAATAAATCGCGAATGTCGAAATGGGTGGTGAATTGGTCAAATGTTGAAAGAAGGGTCTCTACTCATAGTTGTCGTATGTCGGATTTTCGGCTCTTGGTCCCCTGTTAAGTGTCGTCTGTGATCTAATGCAATCAAGCTTTGGAATAGCACAGAGAGAGGCGTCTGAAGAAACTGTTTAACATTGTATGTATATAATAAGAAACATTCATCAAGGCGTGTCTTGGGCGTATTTGTTAGATCCCGTTCCATTAGCGTTCGGCTTGCCACACTCCCCTTTTATGCTTTTATCATATGATGCGTTGTCAATCTGAGCGCATTATCGCTCAGTTTATACATTGAAGTTTGAATTACGGTAAAGGGTAGAAGACTGATCCTCATTAATGATTGTTGTACTAACACTCCTACTCAAACACCTCCACTATAAGACGACTAGATCTCGCATTTTTATTACGAAATAGATAAGAGCAAAACATATCCTTATTTAACCTTATCCTTATTTAGATCTACTTTTACTTATTGCGTATTTACAGAAATTTCAAGGATTAGCACGAGAAGTCGTCTTCAATAAAAGAGTTAATCAGTAAATAAACTGCAATGCCGAAGTATTTCTATAATGTTTCATAAATATTAAAGCATGCATCAAGTTAAATTAATATAATGTTATAGTGTTAACATCTTTAGGGAATGTAGGTGAATTTCTTGGCACATATGAGACGACATGAAGTAGCAAGAATCTCGTCGTCGTCGTCGTCGTC